>JAPYZL010160522.1:0-12096 GCA_030522825.1 Platygaster orseoliae
AACGGGCGATCGGCGTCGGGCAATTTTTAATAAGATCGGGTAAATGGGATCGGGCAATCGACGTCGGGCAATTTTTTTGTGAAATCGGGTAAACAGGATTGGGCAATCGTCGTCGGGCAAACGGCGTCGGGCGAATGTCCGCCGGGGAAAAGTGCCGTCGGGCGATTGGGGACGGGCATTTGTACTGTAACTGATTGCTCTATACGTTTATTAAAATTCAATACTCCAGAGTTCGATTTTTTAGAATTCAAAAACTGTAAAAATTGCACATTTTCAGGAGAGATTTCAAGATAAAATACATTGCTCAAGGGATTTTTGAATTTTTTATCTTTGACGATCTAATTTTAAAATACGATTTCTCGAGTCTTTGAATTTCCGGGTTTTGAAATTAGACAAATTTTGGAATAAATAGTATTTTTCATATTTGTTCAGTATTTTTACAGTTTTAACGAGTTTTTGATATGATAATGAATTTCTATATGATTTTCTAGAATTCGATGCTCATCGAATGAAACTTCTAAAAATTTTTTAAATTTTTTAGGATTTTTAAAAAAATATTATTTACATAGATCTGGAGTATTTTGTAGATTCCTGGAATTTTAGAATTTAATTTTGTTTATGAAATTTCGTCGTATTTATGGCATTTCATTGACTTATAGTATTTCCATGAATCGCTCTTGAAATTTCTGGAATTCGATGTTAAATTATTGGATGTTACGACGGTTTTAAGTCAATAAATTGATTTCTCAGATACGGATTTCGAAGGCTTTTTGTTTTTTTCCATATTAGTTTTGTATTTAAACAATATGAATAATTTTCCAGTATTTTTGTTGGTTGCAAGATATATTTTTAGAATTCGATGGTGCAAAATTTAAATTTCGATAGATTTCCAGCTTTGTTATACATTTCTGGAAAAATTACATTCTCATAGATTTTTACTATTCCATAGGTTTTTTTTATGCTAGTAGTTTTTGGTATTTTCTTAATTTTGTCGCGTTCTTTAGTATTTTTATAATTTTTTATTGTTTATTTCTATACATTGCAGTATAAGCTTATTTGAATTTGATACTCTAGAATTCGATTTTTCAGAATTCAAAAACTGTAAAAATTGCACATTTTCAGAAGAGATTTCTTGATAAAATATATTGCACAAGGGTTCGTTATATTTTTTATCTTTGACGATCTGGTTTCAAAATACGATTTTTAAAGTCTTTGAATTTCCGGACTTTGAAATTATAAAAATTTTGGATTCAAGAGTATTTTTTATATTTTTTCAGTTATCATACAATTTCAACGAGTTTTTTTTTAAATAACTGATCATTTCAATGTATCTTTATAGAATTCGATGCTCTTGGAATAAAGGTTCTAAAAATATTCAATAGTTTTTGAAATTTTTGAGAAAATATTATCTACACATATCTGAAGTATTTTCGGGATTCCTGGAATTTTAAAATTTCATTCTATTAATGAAATTTTGTCGTATTTATTGTATTTTTATTGACTTATAGTATGCCCATGAATCGCTCTTAAAATTTCTAGAATTTGATGCTATACATTATTCGAAATTACGACGATTTTAAGTCAGTAAATTGATTTCTTAGAATTTTATACGGATTTCGAGGGCTTTTTGTTTTTTCTTTCCACATTGTTTTAGTATCCAAACAAGATGAGGAATTTTACGGTGTGTTTGTTAATTGTAACATATATTTTTAGAATTTGATGGTGTAAAATTCAAATTTCAGTAGATTTTGAGCTTTGTTATATATATTTCTGGGAAATTACATTCACATAGATTTTTACTATTCCATTAGTTTCTTGTATGCGAGTAGTTTTTGGTATATTATTAATTTTGTCACGTTCTTTAGTATTTTTATAATTTTTTATTGTTTATTTTTACAGATTGCAGTATACGTTTATTAAAATTCGATACTCCAGAGTTCGATTTTTTGGAATTCACAAAATGTGAAAATTGCACATTTTCAGGAGAGATTTCTCGATAAAATGTATACACAAGGAATTTTTTAATTTTTTATCTTTGACGATCTAGTTTCGAAATATGATTTTTCGAGTCTTTGAACTTCCGGATTTTGAAATTATACAAATTTTGAATTCAAGAGTATTTTTCATAATTTTTCAGTTATCATACAGTTTTGATGAGTTTTTGATATTATTATGCATTTCTATATAATTTTCTAGAATTCGATACTCTTGGAATGAAGGTTCTAAATATGTTCAATATTTTTGAAGATTTTTGAAAAAATATTACTTCCACATATCTGAAGTATTTTGTGAATTCCTGGAATTTTAGAAATTTATTTTATTAATGAAATTTTGTCATATTTACGGTATTATTGTTGACTAATAGTATTCCTATGAATTTCTCTTTAAATTTCTAGAGTTTGATGTTACATTATTGGAAGTTAGGACGATTTTAAATCAATACATTTATTTCTCAGAATTTTGTACTGATTTCGAAGGCTTCTTTCCATATTGTTTCCATATTGTTATATTAAAGTTTTCTTGAATTTTTTTTTCTATTTTTGTATCAACAAAGTATAATTTCGATAAATTAATACAGCGTTTTTTTAAATATTATGCTCTTGAATAAAATTATTGTTCAGATTTTTAAGAAAACATTACTTTCACTATTTGTTCAATCCTTACACTATTTGAAAGATTTTCTGCATTTTTATAGATTTAGATTACTCATTTTCATTCATTAGAAAAAAATAATTCACTCTCACAATAAAATATTCAAAAAATAATCTTAAAAACGACTTTCCTTGAATATTGCTCGTGCATTTGTACCGGCAGTAATACGCCATATTTTGTCAAAACACCACTCAAGTTTCTCTTTGGTATAAGATACGGCAAAAAAGCGATCTTGACTTTGGGTTTGCCTCGATTTTCATGGTATGCTGATAATGTAAAGTAGATGGAGTAAAATACAAAGGGGTGAAGTTGGAAGTGAAAGTTGAGAGAATTCAAAGCGGACGACAAATTGCGATTTTGATGACCTCTTTAGTTGGCAATCCATTAGCAAAGCGACGGTATCTCCTTGCCGCAGCTTGGATATCTCCTGATTAAAATTCACGAATGAAGAGAGACTCTGAGAAGACGTTTCCTGCGACCTTCGGTCCATTCCGTAGATTGTGCTTGGTCTGCCCGTGGAATTTAAAAACGCGGTATTTGTACTCGCGTGGAATGAAAATTCGAAAGAGGGACGTTTCACTTTAATTTGAACGGGCGGTTGACCCTGCGTTCTCGACATTTCCAGCGTATTTCGAAACCATGTTTTTATCATAGGAAAAGTTTTTCGTCAAAGTACTCTGGAAAAAAATTTGGTGCGTTTTACTGAAAAATTTCATTAATTCAGAGATAGTAGCACAATTTCTTTCAATGATAACTCTTATCACTGAATTATAAAATCGGTGAAAGAAGATGAAACATCCGAAGAAATCGAGATAAGTTCATTCGTAATGCAAGCACCCCTCGACCTTTCACTTAAATCGAAACTCTTTTTACGTAACTGAATGGTTTTCCTAAAGAACCGGAAAGCAAACCCTGCACAAATTCCAGTAGCCGATAAGTGAGACCACTTATCAGAGGAAAACAATCACTCTTAGAGGATTGTTTTCGTTATCGATGCTCGGGGGACTGTAAGCCTCAGGTCACTCTCAGTTTCGATTAATCTTGATTGAATTTCTAAACTTAACCTCGAAATTAGTTTTCACAAATGCAAATTGAAGTTTCGATCGATGAAATAACTTTTTTAAGTATGAAAGAATTACCCACTTGCTATATAATGTACTATTCTTCGTGCGTTTCCCTCAACCTATTTTTCATGATCGTTATTGTGTTTTTTGAGTGTAATCTAGACTGACAATCTCTGTCAATGTCGTTTTCATTCAAGTACCTTTTTACAAGCTCGTCATTTTGTGCATTAACGAGATCTTTTTCAAGCTTCACGTACGTTTCACTATGGCTCGAAACTCCCTTCATCACGGCAAAGTGATCTCTTAAAAATGTTCTGTCGTCCAAAGAAAAGGGAAAATTTCTGCTGTTGTTTTATAAATAAAATTTGAAATCACCATTGTTAGAAAATCGTTTTTCATCCCTTGGAAAATTGAATGATTGATGATAATCTCCAACTTTCATAACGTCCCTCATCTATTTACTCCCAACTTTTTATCACCCAACTCGGGCTTGTTTTCCCGGAAGTCGTTGACATCCTTTGTTTACAATTTTCCGAAGCGACTCGTAATTGCTTGGCCTTTTATTGTCACCAAATTCTTCTACATTTTCCGAGGTCAAAATCGTTAATCGGAAGTATACTTCCAAATCACAGTCAAACTCACATTTCCCCAAGAGTGATTGAACAGTGTGGCACCATTCCCACGTAAATTCTATAAAAGAAAAAAAAATTGAACTTCCACTTGACCCCGCACTCCACGGTATATGAATAAAAAAAACCTCTCGAAGAGAATTTTATATTATTCGTTGGATCGAACAACCGAAGGCTTGACAATTTCTCCCGAACCCTCGGTACACTTCCTCGACTGCTCGTGGAGGGTCTCGAGAAAAATTCCGAGATGGCGAGGGAGAAATTCAATTGTCTGCCGGTAAAAAGTAGAATAAGGCGCTGATCCGGAAGATTTTAAAGACAAACCGGCTGGAGATTCTAATCACCAGAGAGAAAAAAGGCTCAAAGAGGCGACGATTGAAAATAAAAGAGAAACGAGACGTGGGAAATATAGAACTCGGAGGGGTGGTCCTAAGCGCGAGTTTTTATCCCTCGCCGCAGAATTCGAATCACGCCTGTCTCCACCTCGTTTACGTACGCCGTTCCTCGTCTAAGCATCGAGGCACGTCACTCATGTCAGGCTCTTCAGATGCTACCAACCGGCGCACTCTTTTGCCCCGTTTCCTCTCGCTTACCGGTCTCCTTGGAATTGCTATTTTCATTTCCCATCTCTTTGATCTTTCGCAATTTCAGCCGAGCTTGTATAACCGTTGGCTTGCGTAATAAAATATTGGATCTCCGCGATGGCGAGAACGTATTGCAATTTCTGTCATGAATTAACGGGCTAATTTGGGATTATTGCGGTTGTTGTACGGGGGATTGGATATACCGTAATGTGCAAAACATAATGTCTTATAAATTATATGATGTGCAAAAAATATTATACATGCAAGCTCTATCAATTTAAGGGAATATTGTTTACATATAAGATGTTAGAGATATGTTTGTGAATAATATATTTACAATAGTATAAGCAAGAAACAAAAAAAACATGTAAAATGAAAAACTACAGAAATTTTTAAAGTTATGTAAAAAAGTTAAAACAAGGGATAAAAATCAGAAATTGTAGTTCTGGGAAATTGTTGTATTTTTAACAATTTACGAAATTCGTAGACATTTTCTGGAACTCCACATTTTAATTGAATTTTTACAATTATACATAATAACATCTTTGTGCGAGAAACAATTTCTGTTCCTTGGAGTATGATGTCTAAAAAATATTATAAAACCGAATTCTATCAATTTTAGGGAAATATTGTTTACATATAACATGTTTGAGCTATGTTTGTGAATAACATATTTACAATAGTATAAGCAAAAAATTAAAAAAAAAAACATGTAGGGGCAAAACTCTACAAAAATTTTGTGATTTATGTGAAAAAAATGAAAACAAGGGAATAAACTTACGAATTGTAGTTCGTGGAAATTGTCGTAATTTTTAACAGTCTACAAAATTTGTGGAAAATTTCTGAAACTTCCAATTTTAATTGAATTTTTACAATTATATAACATCTTTGTGCAAGGATCAATTTTTTACTTCGAAAAACTTCATAACAATATGAAGATTATATACGTAAAAATTAATCAATTATTAAATTCTTGTTTAACCACACAATTAAGATGTTCAACAAATACCTAACATTTCTCAAAGTTATATTATAACCTAGATTATTTTCAAAATTTCAAAAACTTTGGACTGTATCCATATGATGAAACATTTTTTGATACTAAAAAATGTAGTAAATTACACGGTTTCTGTAATTTTTCGGAATTTAAACATTTTTCAAGAATTACAAAGTTTATTAACATCATCTGAAATTCAACAAATTATTCGTATTTTATGGAATTCAGAACAATCTGGAGAATAATCTCAAAGATTTTTCATTTTCTTCATATTTTAACAATAATATTTGAAAAAAATTTATTAAAGTTTGTGTAACTTATAATAATTTTTCGTAATTTGTCAATACTCCCAAGTTTTTAGAATTTTTTCATGAAATAAAAAAAAGCCACACATTTTTCCAAAAAACAAAAGAAAAACAAGTAAAATGCCAAACTTGAGGAAAATTTTTTTAATTGATGTAATAAAAAAGAAAAGAAGGAAAAAAACTTACAAATTGTAGTTCTTGTATATTGTTGTAATTGTTAACAATTCACGAAATTCGTAGGAATTTTCGAAACTTCAAATTTTCATTGAATTTTTACAATTTTTCATTTCAAAAAACGTGATAATGATATGAAAATGAAATACCCAAAAATACCACGCGAAAATCAATCAATTATTAAATTCTAGTTTAACCGAACTATCAAAATTTTTAACAAATACCTAAAGTTTTTCAGAGTTATATTCTAGTATAGATTATTCTTCAAATTTCAAAAATTTGGACTGTTTCCGTACGATAATACATTTTTTGATATTTAAAAATTCAAAAAATTACATGGTTTCTGTAATTTTTCGGGTATAAAAATTTTTCACGATATACAAAGATTATTAACATTATCTGAAAATCAACAAACTATTGGAATTTTGTAGAATTTACAACAATCTGAAGATAATAATTGAAAAAAATTCATTAAAATTTCTGTAACTCATAATAGTATTCCGTAATCTTTGAATAGTTTCAAGTTTTTCTAATTTTTTCATTAAATTAGAAAAAAACATATACTTTTCCAAAAAATATAATAATGATTACAATATAGAAAATTTATATTGTCTACTTATAAAATTATCAACTATTTAGTAAATTTTCAGTTTTTTAATTTTTTTCACAATTTTAAGATTTTAAACATAAACACTTTTCAAAGATTTAAGTGAGAGTATAATAATAAGAAAATTTGTATTATAAATTAGACGGACATAAAAATTTTTAGTTATAACAGTTTGGATATTTTTCTTTTATATATAAACAATAATGGTTTGTTGTTATTCTTATTTTTCAGCAACGTGGATAATATCGGAGAGTTATTCGACTAAGAGTTTTATTGTTTTTAAATAATGATACAACATGATTTATTTCACACATTTTCTTCGCTTTTTTATCAAAGTTTTAACATTTTTTCAAATTTATATTTTAAAAATTTTAATAAATTTGTGTTGGTTTTATATTTATAATAATCAGGGAGGAAAAAATCATTTACCGCGATGAAAGTTATTTATTCCATTAATATAGCTATGTTTCCCAATAAATAATGTTGCATATTTCAATTTTTCGCTAACGATTCTTATAATTTGTGTATAAAATAATTTTTCACAGATACTTTTGTTCAGAATTTTTATTCGTAGCCGAAAAATTTGAATTTTTTCAATTGTAACTAAAATAGAATAAAATAATATAAAATAAAATTATGAAATAGTATATTACGAGTGGTTATGGTATAATAGTATATTACGAGTTGTTATATTGTTATAAATCATAGGCTATTAAACAATTTTGCAACAATGCAACAATATGAATAAAAAAATTTGTGATCTTTGAACTTCATTTAATTGAATTCAGTGCAATATTTTACGATAATTCCATTTATATCAAAATTATCTGCAATTTTTCTTAAATATGCACCATGATTTTTTCATTAATAACACTAATTTACATGAAAAATCTACTATACAAAAAAAGTGTTTTCTAGACTAATTTGGGATCGCTGAGTACGAAAATATCGATCATTCATTTTTCCGAAGAAGCGTTATAAAAATGTTTGCAAAAAACTTGTTTTTCTCATTTATTGCCAGAAATATAAAAAAAAATTCAATTAAATACCGTAAAAAATATGTCATTAGAAAGGTATACTTCTTAGCTTCACGGTGATATACTGCTTTTATCGATCGAATCAGTAGCTTTTTAGTTACAGCTACTGAAAATTTTAAAAAAGCGCGTTTCAAAAAACTACTTATCCTGGAAAACACACTTTTTTAACATTTTCAGTAGCTGTAACTTAAAATCTACTAATTCAATCGATGAAAGCAGTATATCACCGTAAAGCTAAGAAGTATACCTTTCCAATGATATACATTTCATTGTAATAGACTTAATCTTTCTTGATATTTCTGGCAAAAACTGAGAAAAACATGTATTTTTCAAATATTTCGAGAACGCTTCTTTGGAAGAATAAATGATTGATATTTTCGTGTTCAGCCACCTCAAATTACTTTTTCTAAAAGGAAGTCGAAACCAACCAAAAATTTGTAAACTAGGGTAATTTGACATTTTTTTAATTTATTTTCTATCATTTTGTGTGTTTGCTATCCATAAATAAATAAATAAATAAATAAATAAATAATTCAGTAGTTTTTCATAAATAATTTTGTCTGCCCTAAATTAATGACGAAAGGAATTCGTCAGTAATTGACTCCAAATTCAATTGCTAAATAAAAAAGTCTTTTCGTGATACATATATAAAATTGTCATTAACTCAATAGAAAAAAAGTGTACATAATACTTCTCAAACATTAAAGAAATTTCATGAATCCCTCGAATTTCCATGAACGTGTCCATTACATAGACCAATTTTCAATATCAATGCCTGGAAAACAACTTAAGTCAGTAAACTCGTAAAAACTCAATCTCAGCATACAGTTCTTATCGTTGACGAGAATGGATTTTCCCTTCAATGGTAAAATAATTAATCAAAGTATTGAAGCGAAAAGACATACCAGATGTCAAACACAAGTGTTCCTGGAGGTGCTATATTTTTCAGTCAACTTATTTCATGAGAACTTCATACCCCACTGCACATCTTCGATTTCCTGCCAGACATGTAATTACAGGAAGACGAAGTCCGTCTTCGGAGCGTGACTGGAATTTTCTCGGATTCACGCTTTGGGGACAAATTTTTTGTATAATAAACAACTCTACCTATCTCGCTTTTCCACTTGGAATAATTATCGAAGATTTTTATTCGTTAAAAGAATAAACAGGTTCTACTCGGTTTTTCATATCGTTTCTCAAGTTCCTAAAATGTGTACGATAATGAATAAGC
Organism: Platygaster orseoliae; assembly: GCA_030522825.1. Taxonomy (NCBI): domain Eukaryota; kingdom Metazoa; phylum Arthropoda; class Insecta; order Hymenoptera; family Platygastridae; genus Platygaster; species Platygaster orseoliae. The sequence goes on from JAPYZL010160522.1 coordinate 9,281, forward strand.
AACGAAAAAATTTCAGGTTATGTTAGGCGACGTATAAAGCGCCTGTTCAGGTCACGTGCTATTGTCCGCTTCTAACCTCAAAGTTTGACATTTGGTCAGATTTTGAGCCTAGAATCGGATAAAATATCATTCGCACTATTTTAGCCAAAATGAACGATCACGAAATATACTACAATGTGCCTATCTCCATCTTACGTTTAAAGGAATGTAACTAAAACCTGTATTTACTGGAGAAGTTGAATCGTAACTCCGTCGGTGAGTCATTGTTCTCAAGTAAAATGCATCATAGTTTCTCCCACAGAATCTATTTTCTTCGAAAGTAACATAAACTGTTCTAGGCTGCGAATCTAAGCGTAAGGCGAGTAATTACTACCCATGGGCAAAGTTAGTACGGTAAATTCAAGGTGTTCTAAATAATGATCGAAGCGAGCATTCGGCGCGATTGTTCGCGTGAAAATTCCTCTATGGAAATTCGTCAACATGTGTCAGGAGTTTCATGGACATTTTCATATTTTTTGAGGAAAATACGGCGCGTCGTACTCGCCATATGCAACAGAGGCTTTGCATATTCAGCGACGTCGCGTCAAAGCTCGCGAATTCCGCAACACTAAGACCATGCGCGGCTTCTTCTTAGGATATTTCGACTACATTTTCCGCCAGGATCACAGCATATCGCGGCTTAAACCCGTTTTTTATACACACGGCTTTTTCATATCTCGGGCTTATTTCACTTAGTGCCATTTTTCCCGTGTTTGGAACAAAATCCCTTTTTTTTCTCATGGCTCATGAAAAAATTTAATCACAGGGCTCATAAAACGCATGGATGCGCAAGACACATAAAAAAATTCTGTAGGTAATGCAAAGTTGCAGTTGTAATCTTCGTGATAAGAGGGAAGTGTAAATACAAGGAAAATAAAATGTGCAGTAGTAAAATGTTGGCAAGATGTTTTTGGTAGTAATAACTTTGATTGGAACTGTTAGAAATTTTTATTCTTCAATGCAAAAAAGGATTTTTTGGGGTGGGTAGGAATTATGTGATGATTTTTGTTTGTTTTGGAATGGAGATATCGAATATCACTCCTTCCAATTCTTGAACATGCAATTTCTTACATTTGTTTTTAAACTGTAACTATTAAAAAACCTGACATTATGGAAAGTTCGAAAGACATTTCGCAGCTCTTCCCTTTCAAGTTCTTGACAATCACTGTGATTAGACATGAATTGATCAAATGAACGTTTAATTAGAGAATGAAAATTATGACCCGTTTTAATCTTATACAATGAGTTTTAAGTAGAACGCCCATTCTGAACTGCGCGATGGACAATGCGTCCCCTTTAACGGGCGTAGTATTGTTCGCATCCGTTTCGCGAAACACTTGACTATTCAGCAAACGGGGTGCGGCGTTTTAATTATCTGGTTTTGTCCCATGTCCCATTCAAAGAAGCGTCCGTATCAATTCATTTACTTGCGGTTGATGAAAAGTTATTTGCCATTCCGCAGATGGTGCGCCCATCCAAAACGTCAAACGATTGTTTGGCGCCATGGTAATGGTTCCCAGATAATTTTACTCAGAAATGAGCTGCAAGTGTAGGATTGAACTTTTAAATTTCGAGGAAAGTTATTTGAAATTTTTTATAAAGGTGTAACTGGTTTTGATAAGATTTTTTTCTAAGAAAATTTTTTTCTATAAGGTGACTTTAGAAAAAACAGAACTCTTATAGGAAATTTCTGATTCTTATAAGAATTCCACCATTTTTTATAAAGACCATCTCACTGAGGACCCAATTAAGATTTATCATTGATTGTTGAAACGATTTTCTTATATATGAAGAACAAGCTATAATCTCAATTCGCACAAAAAAACGACGATAAAGCAAGTACCAAATCCAAAACTAAATAACACAAAACTTTCATTGTCGTGCAGCGAAAAGAGAAAAGGTCCGGATTTAGCAGCGAGATTTCCCGAGTCAATCTGCTTAGCTGTGTCCAGATTTTCGCAGATCCAGCTCGACGTCGAGCTAAAATGAAGACCGTCAAAAAATGGGAGATTTGCTCGATTGTCTGGCGTCGCGTTCGGGAAACGCCTTTCCGATAAAGTTCTGCTTGTCTATATCCTGAGAACGAGGTTTGCAGGGATGAAAAACGTTCCCACTGGGATGCGAGATGAGTTATGGTTGCTGGTTTTGTTGCGGGCCAGCGCAGTTTCGCGGTGTTGCCATAGCGCTGGCCACTGGGCGACGCGCGTACACCCGTTTCAAATTCCCCATACATCACGGGTCGTCGAACGATTTACGCAAACCCGTATCGACATACGTACGTGCGCGACGACGAATCGACGCTTCTTCATTGAAGTTTCGTGACGGCGCCTTTGTCCCCAACCCGCGGAACCGTATTTCCTGCGACCGGAATTACAAGCCCCGGTCACTTGATGGTCTTTTCCTGTTTCGCGACACTGAAAGATGGGAGTTACTTGAGACATTTTCTTGTTTGCCAATGAGATTTCCCAAATTCGTTTCGAGCGAGATTGCAGTGCAGAGGAAGAGAAAGCTAGTCATGGCAGGTATTGGATATTACTATTGGAAGTACTACAATACTGTATAGTAAACGGGAATCACTCAGACATATTTTACTTTTTGCTACATAAGATAGTAATTTTTGATACACCGTATGTGGCGTGGACTGAGAAAAGGTACCTCTCAGCACCAAAAGTCGAAATTGAGGTGTTAAGCAATTATAATGAAATAAACTTCGCTCTTTCGAATGAACCTACTCTCGAGTTCATCAAAAAATTCGTTATATTACAAATCGCACTTTA
>JAPYZL010160524.1:0-15764 GCA_030522825.1 Platygaster orseoliae
TTTGGCTCGGGAGCCCCGAAAGATATGATACCCTTCTAGGTACCCATCGATATGAAGAAAATTTTCTTAACAATATTTTTTCCCGGAAAATAGACGAAAATGATGATGAAAAAAATTTATAGAAATAACACTACTAAATCAAAAAATTAGTGAAATCCAAATCAAGCCCAGAATTTTTATTTTTTCAATTAAAAATAATAATTATTCTAACGTTAGAAGAATTTCTTTTGAAATGAAAACTTCATACAATGTATAGTGAAACATTTTTAAAGCTATAAAAATGATAAATAATAAATAAAAGAGCCAACTAGACATTTTCAATACTTCATCATTAAATACATGAAATTTGTGTGCTATGATCTTCTCAAAAATCTTTAAAAAGTTAATGTATAGAAATCCATTAAAAAAATTAGAAAATTCGTGACATTGTAATAAAACACTAAAAGCATGAGAAAAAAAGTCTTAAACACAGTTACTTAAAAATCACAAAAATTGAATTCAATTACATTTAATACGGACATGAAAAAATATGCAACTCTGGAATCGAAAAGAAATTGGAAAATCGTACTGTCGTAACCACATTTTCAAGGATTAAAAATTATAAAATCCTGAAGGAAACATGTATATATTTTTTCGAAAAATACCTCCGAAAAATTTTTCCTGTCTATGCCTCTGTGTATAATATACTATTTTTGGGGTTTTATAATGAAAAAATATGCAACTCTAGACTTGAAAAAAATTGGAAAATCATACGATCGTAACCACATTTTCAAGGATTAAAAATTATAAAATCCCGAAGGAAACATGTATAATTTTTTCGAAAAACACTCGATAGTGTATAATATACTATTTTTTAAGTTTTATAATGAAAAAATGAGCATATTGCCTTTCAAGCAGAGATTCTCGAAGTAGTCGACACCCTGGGCATCGACGAACTGGATGAACTGGCCGGTGGAACGCCTGTCAGAGTCGCTGAGGTGACACTGTAGAGTCGCGTAGTTGTACTCGAGGGACCTGCAGATGAATCGGTGCTCGTTCAGGCAGGCCGCCAGGCACGCTTCCTTCGTCGACGTGTAAATCAGCGCGTTGTCCAACGCGCGAATCATTTTATTCGGCACGCGCTCGAACGCCCAAGGTCGTACGCACGTGTTTTCTGCGATTATGTATTTACACCAATTTCAAACTATTGTGATTTTTTATTGTAAGTCAAAAGTTTTTTGGAAATCTAACAATCATTTTTAACTATTTGATGAATTGTATTTTTAAGGCTTTATTTCATATCGTCATTTTCACCTTTTTTATCAGAAACGAATTCCTACTAATTTAAATAGTTAAAAAATACTAAAAAGCATTCGAATTTGAGTGATTTCAAGTTTTAGAGTAATAAATTCAATTACTGAATTGGAATAAATCCGTATGATAAGTGTTGCGGAAAAATGAATTCAAAAATAAATGGAAAAAGAGAGTATTTTCACCTGATCGAATTTGTAGTTTTGCCATATAGTACATATTGACAGCCCTTTGAGGTTGTGCCGCGGGGTTGGTGGCGGAAGTCTCGTTCTGGAGCTGGCAAACAGTGTCCTGCATCGGGGCCAAAGGGTTGACGACGAAGGAAAAGGCCGCTGCTTGGCACTCGGGTTCTCCGCTGCACCAGCTCTGGCACTCGTACAGTGATAAATTTCGCATGCTGTAATACGTCGTCCCCCGGTAATCGTAGTCCGTCAGCTTCTCGAACGCCACTTTGGCTGTTGAAATTTCGTTTCACCTTAGTTTCATTTCACTTTTAATTATTCGTTTATTCATTCATTTAGGTGTATGGAAATAAAATCAAAATAAAGAATTGAATATAGTTTCTGTCAAGAAAATAACATTACAAATCTGATCGTGATCTTGATTTTATCAGAATCTGTAACAATTCGGTAACAAAAGTAATACCAATATTAACACAAAAAAAGTTAAATTTTCGTTTAACCTTAGCTCCATTTCACTTTAAATTGTACGAAAATAAAATAAAAAAAGAATTGAAAAAATTAATAAAAAAAAAAAATCAAATAATAATGAAGAATGAAGAATTGAAAATAATTCCCCTTAAGAAGATAACATTAATTATGTGACCGTGATTTTGATTTTATCAGAATCTGTAACAATTCAGTAATAAAAGTAATACGAATATAGTTACAGAAAAAGTACATAATTTCGGCAATTCAAATGATACTGTGTTTTATTAGTAAATTATGAAATTCTACTAATTTTCTTAATTATGTAGAGATACAATTTTTCAAAACTGGCGAAAGAAAAATGGCAATTGTTATTGCAATTAAAAGCGATAATAGTAAAACCTATGAGATTTATCATTAAATTACTTTATTGATTGAGGTTCGATCGAGGTTAGAGTGTAGAGTGAAAGTTTTTGAAAAATATGGGATTACTGATTATTAAAAACTGGCAAAGAAAAAACGACAACTGTTATTGAAGTTTAAAACAATAATAATATAACTGATGAAATTTATCATTTAATTATTTTACTGATAGAGATTCGATTGGGGTCAAAATGTAGTGTACAATTTTTTGAAAAATGCGAGATGACTGATTTTAAAATTTGGGATGAAAAATTGGCTACTGTTATTGAAATTGAGAACAGTGATAGTAAAACTAATGAGTTTTATCATTTAATTATTCTACTGATGGAGATTTGATTGAAGTTAGAATGTAGGGTGTAAATTTTTGAAAAATATGGGATTACTGACTTTTTAAAACTGGCAAAGAAAAAATGACAACAGTTATTGAAGTTTAAAACAATAATAATATAACTGATAAATTTATCATTTAGTTTTTCTACTGATAGAGATTCGATTGGGGTCAAAATGTAGTGTACACATTTTTGAAAAATGCGAGATTACTGATTTTTCAAAATTTGGGATAAAAAATTGGCTACTGTTATTGAAATTTAAAACGATAATAGTAAAACTTATGAGTTTTATCATTTAATTATTCTATTGATGGAAATTTGATTGAGGTTAGGATGTAAAGTACAAATTTTTGAAAAATACGGAATTACTGATATTTAAAAATTGGCGAAGAAACAATGGCAACTGTTACTGAAGTTAAAAACAATGATTGTAAAACTTATAAGCTTTATCATTTAATAAATTATTATACTAATGGAGATTCGATTGAAGTTAGAATGTAGAGTGCAAATTTTTAAAAAATATGGGATTACTGACTATTCAAAACTGGCAAAGAAAAAATGACAACAGTTATTGAAGTTTAAAACAATAATAATATAACTGATGAAATTTATCATTTAGTTATTCTACTGATAGAGATTCGATTGGAGTCAAAATGTAGTGTACATATTTTTGAAAAATGCGAGATTACTGATTTTTCAAAATTTGGGATGAAAAGTTGGCTACTGTTATTGAAATTTAAAACAATAGTTGTAAAACTAATGAGTTTTTTATTTAATTATTCTACTGCTGGAGATTTGATTAAAGTTAGAATGTAGAGTGCAATTTTTTGAAAAATATGAGATTACTGACTTTTCAAAATTGGCAAAAAAAATGACAACTGTTATTGAAGTTTAAAACAATAATAATATAACTAATGAGATTCATCATTTAATTATTCCACTGATAGATTCAGTTGGAGTGAAAATGTAGAGTACACATTTTTGAAAAATGCTAGATTACTGATTTTTAAAAAATTGGGATGAAAAAGTGGCAACTGTTATTGAAATTTTAAACAATAATAGTTAAACTTATGCGTTTTATCATTTAACTATTCTACTGATGGAGATTCGATTGAGGTTAGAATGTAAAGGACAAAGTTTTGAAAAACACGGAATAACTGATTTTTAAAAATTGGCGAAGAAACAATGACAACTGTTATTGACGTTCAAAACAATAATAGTAAAACTTATAAACTTTATCATTTAATTATTCTACTGATGTAGATTTGATCAAGGTTAGAATGTAGAGTGCAAATTTTTGAAAAATATGGGATTACTGACTTTTCAAAACTGGCGAAGAAAAAATGACAACTGTTGTTGAAGTTTGAGACAATAATAATATTACTGATGAGAATAATCATTTAATTATTCTACTGATAGAGATTCTATTGGGGTTAAAATGTAAAGCACACATTTTTGAAAAATACGGAATTACTGATTTTTAAAAATTGGCCATGGAACAATTGTAACTGTTATTGAAGTAAAAAACAATAATAGTAAAACTTGTAAGCTTTATCATTTAATTATTTTACCGATGGAGATTTGATGGAAGTTAGAATGTAGAGTGAAAATTTTTGAAAAATATGGGTTATCTGACCTATCAAAAATAGCAAAGAAAAAATGACAACTGTTATAAAAGTGTAAAACAATAATAATATAACTGATGAGATTTATCATTTAATTATTCTACTGATAGAGATTCCATTAGGGTCAAAATGTAAAGTACACGTTTTTGAAAAATGCAAGGTTACTGATTTTTCAAAATTTAGGATGAAAAATTGGCTACTGCTATTGAAATTTAAAACAATAATAGTAAAATTTATGAGTTTGATCATTTAAACTTTCTACTGATGGAGATTTGATTGAGGTTAGAATGTAAAGTACTAATTTTTGAAAAATACGGAATCACTAACTTTTAAAAATTGGCCAAGAAACAATTGCAACTGTTATTGAAGTAAAAAACAATAATAGTAAAACTTCTAAGCTTTATCATTTAATTATTCTACTGATAGATTCAACTGGGGTCAAAATGTAGAGTACACATTTTTGAAAAAAGCGAAATTACTGATTTTTCAAAATTTGGCATAAAAAATTAGCTAGTGTTATTGAAATATAAAACAATAATAGTAAAGATTATAAGCTTTATCATTTAATTATTCTACTGATGGAGATTTTATTGAGGTTAGAATGTAGAGTGCAAATTTTTGAAAAATATGGGATTACTGACTTTTCAAAACTGGCAAAGAAAAAATGACAACTATTATTGAAGTTGAAAACAATAATAATATAACTGATGAGATTTATCATTTAAATATTACACTGACAGATTCAATTGGGGTCAAAATATAGAGTACACATTTTTGAAAAATGCTAGATTACTGATTTTTCAAAATTTGGGATGAAAAATTGGCTACTGTTATTGAAATTTTAAACAATAATAGTAAAATTTATGAGTTTGATCATTTCAATTTTCTACTGATGGAGATTTGATTGAGGTTAGAATGTAAAGTACAAATTTTTGAAAAATACGGAATTACTGATTTTTAAAATTGGCAAAGAAATAATGGCAACTGTTATTGAAGTTAAAAACAATAATAGTAAAACTTATAAGTTTTATTATTCAATAAATTATTCTACCGATGGAGATTCGATTGAGGTTCAAATGTAAAGTACAAATTTCTGAAAAATACGATTATTACTGATTTTTCGAAATTTACGAAAAAAAATTGCAACTGTTATTGAAGTTAAAAACAACAAAAGTAAAACTTTGAGTTTTATTGTTTTGTTATTCCACTAATGGATATTCAATTGGGGTCAGAATCTAGAGTACAAATTCGTGAAAAATGAGAGACTACTGACCCCTTTGCATTTTCCGCTGTTTTTTTTTAACTCTCCTATTTTTTTTCATTTTCAATGTATGATTATCAGTAATTAGCTTACCCAAAACGGCTTGGCCTGCGCTTAGTAATGCCAAAAGAAGGAGGCAGCAGCAAGCGGCACGCCCGTGCATTGTACTGAGCGAGCCCATTCTGTAAAAAATAAACAACAAAGTTGTTATTCGACTGAGAAATCCAGTAATATTTAGTACCTTAGTTTCTAATACACACCAGGAATGAAAAGTCAATACCTTAAGAAAGCTATATATGAGTAAGTAAATTCATAAACTGGAAATTTTTCTAAATTCGGAAATATTGCGAATTTAAAACTTGAACTCCTGAAATAGAAATAAACTCTTCCATCATACAAAACTACACAAAAATTTCTTCTGAATATAGAAATAAATAAAATGACTTGACCCAAGTTTATTTGTTCTAAATTACTTGATATTGACCCTGAGAGAAGGCGAAAAATTCTAAAATAATTTTCGCAATTTTCTTTCAATTCCAGCTTATCCAGGTGCCTTGTTAACACCAGAGGGAGAAAATGGAAGCCTGATAAAAAGCGGCATTATCATCATCATTACCATCGGGATGATTATGCATTGGTGGAGTTGGGGCCGCGAGTTGCGTTATAATTATATAATCCGGGCGATAGCGATAAGACCACTGCAACAGCAGCAGCAGCAAAGATGGCTTGGCTCACACTTGACTTCCTGGTTTCGCTCCCATCGTCATTCCGTCTCGTTACATTTCGCGTTAGTTATCACGAAGACCGGTGCAGCCCGCTTTCGTCCGTTGGCTTGCTAATCCCGGTATCCGGGAACGGGTTTCGCTAACTTTTTCTCACGTGATCGCCTTTTTTCCCCGCCGCGGGAATGAAGGAAACGCCACTTTTGACGTGGGAATAATAATTTTCATTCCGGATACCTCGTCTTCCGAGAATTTTTCCCATTCTTCGATCACGTGTGTTGTTCGCCGCGGGTAGCACATAGATCATGGGCGAGAGCGGATGTGGCAGATCCGAGCTTACGAATTTTCAGCTAACAACGCGAGTCGCAATTTCATCTTGAATTTCAACTTCTTTCACAGTCAGTATTTGCATTTCACAGGTGAAAATGTTGAAAGTCGCAAACTTATGTTAAATGAGTTTTTCGAGTTTCAACATAATTTCATCTTCAAATCGTGTTCTCCAATTTTGTAACATATTTAATGTAAAACCTAATAAATGTTGTGAAGTTATTTCAAAAAGGGTTTGAGTTTAACGCTTCAGACTACTTTTTCATAAATTATTTAATTTCTTATTTATTATTTTCAATTAGTTCAATATATACCCAACAATTTTTTTTGTGGGTTTGTTTCTCAGTTTTTTAAATTTCTTTCACCATGCAGTGAATTGGATGAAAAATTTTCATCTAGAAATTTATGAATGAAAAACACTGAATTCAAATGATAAGAAAACAAATAATTTTTAACGAATATACAGGAATATACAGTCCACTGTCTATCGTGTTACAAAAAATGCAAAATTTTCAAAATTCCTGTATGTTGAATTTCAGAAACGCAAATTTTTCTGATCTTTGAATTGAAAATTTGTTAATATTGTTATATTATTCAATTATAGTCTTTTCCACTTTGATTTTGTAGAAAATTTAAATGAAAAAATTGCCAGAAAAATTTATTACAATTGGAGATTACAAACGATTGATTTTCAATTACATGACAATATTATAGAGGATTTTTCATTGAAATATTAATTCAATAATGAAATTAATTTTAATAATAAAACAATGTTACTGTCATATTATTTATGTTTGAATTCATTTCAAAATTTTATTGATAATCCCAACGATATATTAAATTTATAATGTTATTTTCAATTAGTTGAATTTTATTTGTGTTAATAAATTAATGATGCAAAAATAATAAATGAGTTGAACCCATAACTACTTTTTATGGATTTATTTCTTAGCTTTTTTCATTTTTTTTACCATGCAGTATATTAGATTAAAAATTTTAATCTACAAATTTATGAATGAGAAACACTGAATTCAAATGATAAGAAAACAAATTATTTTTAACGAATATACAGGAATATACATTCCATTGTCTATTGTGTTACAAAAAACGCAAAATTTTCAAAATCCCTGTATTTAAAATATCAGAAACGCAAATTTTTCTGATCTTATAATTGAAAATTTCTTATCAATTCCATTAATATTGTTATATTATTCAATTATGGTCTTTGTGACTTTGATTTTGTAGAAAATTCAAATAAATAAATCGCCAGAAAAAATTATTATAATCGGAAATTACTAACGATTGATTTTCAATTACTTGACAATATTATATAGGATTTTTCATTGGAATATTAATTTAGTAATGAAATTAATTTTAATAATAAAACAAAGTTACTGTCGTATTACTTATGTTTGAATTCATTTCGAAATTTTATTGATAATCCTAAGGATTTATTGAATTTATAATTTGTTATTTTCAATTAGTTGAATATAATTTGTGTTGATAAATTAATGATGCTCAAATAATAGATGAAGTTGTACCCTTAACTGCTTTTTATGGATTTATTTCTTAGCTTTTATCATTTTTTTACCATGCAGTAAATTGGATAACCAATTTTCATTTACAAATTTATGAATTATAAGCATTAAATTCTAATGATGAGAAAACAAATAATCATTTCTAAACGAATTTTTAGAAATACAGTCAATTGAATATTTTCTTCCGAAATACGCGAAATTTTCAAAATTCCTGTATCTAAAATGTCAGAATCCCAGATTATTCTGTTCTTGGAATTTCTGATTTCTCATCTATTGCATAACTATTGTTATATTATTTATTTATTGTCTTTTTTCTTTGATTTTGTGGAAAATTCAAATAAAAAAATTGTCAGAAAAAATTATAGACATTGAATATTGAAAATGATTGATATTCAATTAGTAGATAGTATTAAGGTGAATTTTAAATTGAAATACTAATTAAATAATGAAATTGATTTTTACATGAAAACAAAGGTACGACAATATTTTTTATTTTTTAATTTATTTCAAAATTTTGTTGATAATCCCAACGAATAAATTTTTGTTTTTCACTTAGTAGTTTTACTGTTTTTGAGTGATTTTTCACTCACCATTATTAAAAAAAACAGTTATAATGAATCTATTTATGGCGAATCGTTCGAATTCGCGAAAATTTACAAAATTTATTGAACTTTTTCTTTGATCTTGTTTTTTTAATTTTTTTAAAAATTTGAGGATATTCCATAGATTCGGTAGTTTTCTGATTGTTAATGAATACCAGAAGAAAAAAGTATATGAAATGAATAAATTAATTTTCTTTCAATTTTTCTTTGGAGTAGAAGTACAATACAACAGTTTTTTGCTGTGCTACTCAATTTTTTTTCATCTTTTTTATAGAATTATTGACGATTTCAAGCATTTTCAATGTTTTTGTAATTTTTCAAAATTTAGAAAACATGAAAATTTTAATTTAGAAAGAATGAAGTCGTAAAAATTAATACCTATTAAATAGTTAAAAATATCAGTAAAAAATTTTGACTTATAAAATTGTGAAATATCCTGACTATGAAATGGTAAAAATCCAGAAATATTGAAAAATAGTGGAAAACTCGACTATTTATCAGTCAAATTTTCACTTGTTTCACTTGTTGTAGCAACAGTATTTAATATAGCGGTAACTTGATTATCTCGATTCGAGGTAGTTGCATTTTTTTCATCCTACTAGCCTATACGAACACTGAAAAATCGATTTGGTTCACTTAAATACATTTTTAATTCAGACAAACAAATTCAAGTTAGCAGAAAAATAAATTTTGTTGACTCAACCAACATTTGTTAGTCTGATAAAATTAGTTTCCCTAAACTAAAACTTTTTTTAAATGAACCTAATATTTAGTTCACTTAAATAAATTTTTAATTCAGACAAAAAAATTTTTTTCAACTCTTAAATATTCTTAATTCAGACAAACAAATTCAAGTTGGCAGAAACATAAACTTTTTTGACTCAACCAAAATTTAATGACGTTCTTGCAAAAATACTCTACAGCAAAAAAAACGTGTTTATCTGAACCAAGAATTAATTTCATCGAAGGCAATCCTTTTTTCATTGCGTGGACATAATAATGAAATCATCGCGATTGATGAATATCGACTCGTTTCCCATCCTGAGAATAATCTCTCGAAATACGAGCCGAAGGAGCACGTTAGCATCAAGTTCTCGTTACGAATTTTTCCGCCCAAGGAAACCAGTTTTGTCTGTTTATCTCGCGCGATTTATCGGCGTGCTGTACTACGGTGGCAAGCGAACGAGCCAACTAGCTTGGGCGAATAGCGATGTTTGCAGTGGTACGTAGAGCGCGGTATATACACAGTACTAGAATAGCTCAGTTCGATGCGCATTATATAGAGAGAAGATGTTGCCAACGACTACTGCATCCGCGCGGACGAAAAGCTCCGCGTCCCGGGACTTCTGGGGGAGGACACGAACTTGATGCTTGTCTTGATTTTTGCTACTGCAACTCGCTCGTGACCAATCTCCGTCACGACCAACCGCGAGTTCCGTGGTATTCCTGACAAATTTTTAGACAATTCCACAGACTTTTTCACCCAAGTATAACGGAAGGTTCTTTCCAAGAGAAATGGACAATTGTCAGTCGCTGGAAAATCGATTTGGTTCAATTAAATGAAATTTTTCTTTGATGCGTGCCTCTTGATCCTTTTCTTGTTTCCATATGATTCCGGTGCATACTTTCAGCGATAGGAAGACCAAGCAAGACGACGATAAATAATGTATCGAGGCATGCAGCACACAGCCTTTGAGGTTGTGTGCTGCTGGAGCATCCTCTGAAAGGATCGCGGCGGCAGCTGATTCGATCGGGCCTCATCGCGCTTATTGGCCGACAAAGGGTCGCGTCCGAAAGAGGGCTCGGTCACTCGTTTCACAAGCGGCATTTGCAACGCTTGTCATTTCGCGTCTCGTTAGTCCCGAGCTTATTATATTTGTCCGATATGGCCCCCCGCGTACAGGTCACGATCCTCGTCATCGGCCAAAGCCGAGTTTTCGTTACGTGGGAATGTCACCCAAGGTTTCGAGAAATCATGGGAAACGCAGTGATTTAACAATTATTTTATGTGTATCGCGAAATCGCGAGTCGAAATTTTATGTTGAATGTCAACTTTTTTCGTTTTCGAAGTTGCAAACTGATGTGAAATGCGGTTTTTGGATTTCACTTTTAATTTCATCTTCAAATAGTGTTCTTCGATTTTGTTATGTGCTTAATGTACAACTTAATAAATGTTGTGGCGTTATTTCTAAACGAGTTTGAGTTTAACGCTTATGACTATTTTTTCACAATTTTATTAATTAAAAATTTATTATTTTTAATCAGTTGAATCGTTACCTGTAACTTCTTTTTATGAATTTGTTTCTCAGTTTCTTTCATTTCTTTTAACATGCAGTAAATTGGATTAACGATTTTTATCTACAAATTTATAAATTAAAAGCATTAAGGGGGGGGGGGGTAAGGGATAAGCAGATTCCGAAAATCGATTTTCTATTTTTACGTTTTCTTGAAGTTTAACGTTTCGAAAATGTTGCGTCACAATTTCAAATCAATTAATGATTCAGTGTAAGTCACAAAAAAAAAATTTTTTTTCTCATTTTTAGAGTAATAAACAAATCATAAACGCGTTTTTCTGAAAACCAATTTTTTGAGACCGTGAACACGATCCTGTAAAATCTACTCGATCGATTCTTTTCAAACTTGGTACATACTTTCATGGTATCAAATGCCTCCCCCTACGTTTTTAAAATTTTTCCATTTTTATATTTAGGTAGTTTTTTACTTAAAAAATGGCGGAAAATTTAGCGCGAAATCGCGTTTTTTGCTTCAATAGCCCATAAATTGTTGAAAAACGAAAATAATAACTTTACAACGATTGGGGGGGGGGGGGGAATTAACTCATACTTTAAGTAAATTGACCAACTCTTTTGATTTCCGATAATTCTACACCGAGTTATCGTGTTCACCGCACAACGTGTTTTCAAAAAGACGTTTTAGGAAACGCTCTGTCACCGGCTTATTTTTCAATATTGAATCACAAAAATTTAACAAAATATTCTCTAGATGATGCTTTATAATTTAAAAAAAGTTTTAATAAATTTGCTTGAGCTGTATCTCCGTAAAAAATCAACGAAACAAGTGTTTTTTGTTTCAAGTTATCCCTTACCCCACCCCCCTTGAATTATTTAACGATGAGACAATTAATCATCATTTTTAAACAAATTTACAGTTGATTTGAGTATTGTGTTACAAAATACGCAAAATTTTCAAAATTCCTGTATCTAAATAATCGGAATTCCAAATTTTTCTGATCTTGAAATTTGAAAATTCTCATCAATTGCATAAGTATTGTTATATTAGTTAATTACACTCTTTTTTACTTTAATTTTTTAAAAAACTGAAATAAAAAAATCACCAGAAAAAATTATTATTATTAAAGTTTTGAAACGATTGATTTTTAATTAGTCGATAGTATTCAGGGGAATTTTTCATTGAAATATTAATTCAAAAATGACATTAACTTTAATAATAAAACGAAGTTACTGTAATATCCTTTATTTTTTAATTCATTACAAAATTTTATTGTGAATCCCAACGATTTAAATAATTAAAAATTTTTTATTTCAATTAGTTTAATCTATACCCATAATTTCTTTTTGTGTATTTATTTCTCAGATTTTTTCATTAATCTTATCATGCAGTTAATTAGATAAAAAATTTTCATCTTCAAATTTATGAATGTGAATTATTAAATTTCAATGATGAGAAAACAAATCATCATTTTTGAAACGAATTTAGATGAATATAGTTGATTAAATACTGTGTTAAAAAATATGCAAAATTTGTTACATTCTTGTATCTAAAATATTAAAATCCCAAATTTTTCTGGTCACGAAATTTGTAATTTCTTAAATTGTTGCATAACTATTATTATATTATCCAGGGGCGGATCCAGAAAATTATTTGGGAGGGGGTTTTCAGAACTTTCATCTTTTAATCTCTAAAAAAAAAGGTCATCCAACTCTGAATTTTCATCTTTTGCTTTTTAAAAAAAAAAAGGTCATCGAAATCTCAAATTTGATTTCGTAAATAAATTTAAAAAAAAATTTTCGGGGGGGGGGTGTTTGAACCCCCCAAACCAAATTTTCATGGAAATATTAATTGAATAATGAAAATAATGTTAATGATGAAACGATGTTACTCTAATATTTTTTATTTTTTATTTAATACAAAATTTCACTGATAATCCCAACGATTCAATAAATTTATTGTTTATTATTTTCAATTATTTGCATCTTTATCTATAACTTCTTTTTATTTATTTTTTTCTTTTTTTTTCATTTCTTTTGTAATGCAGTAAATTGGATAAAAAATTTTCATCTGCAAATTTATGTATGAAAAACACTGAATTCAGATTAAGAGAAAACAGACGATCATTTTTCAAACGAAATTACAGAAATACAGTCAATTTAATATTGCGTTAAAAAATACGCAAAATTTTCAAAATTCCTGCATAAAAAATATCAGGGTCTCCAATTATTCTGATCTTCAAATTTAAAATTTCTTAATAATTGTATATCTGTTGTTAAATTTTTAAGTTATTTTCTTTTTTACTATACTTTTGTAGAAAATTCAAATAAAAAATCGCCAGAAACAAATATTAACATTGAAGATTAGAAACAATCGATTTTCAATTAGTCGATAGTATTAAGGTGAATTTTACATTGAAATCTTAATTCAATAATAAAATTAATTTTCATAATAAAACGAAGATACTGAAATATTTTTTATTTTTTCTTTCATTTCAAAATGTAATTGATAATCCTAAAGATTTCAACCGATTTTAAATTTTAAATCTTGTTATTTAAGACGTATGAATATGAAAAAAAGGGAAACCAATTCGCGCTTCATCTTCATTCCACTTGTAATAGAAGAAAAAACGCCAATAACTCCATATTTCGAAATCAAAATGAGGTTGCAAATAGATTCTAACAAGTTGAAATGAATACGAGCTTTCGACTCGGAATAATTTTGTGTCATCCCACAATCTACCAATCCATAAAAACGTGCATAATCAACCCATGCACAATTAGACGAAGTATAGACGAACAAGATTAGGAAATGGGAAAAGAACTTGTCCCGAAGAAGAGGGCACAGGAAGTCGTGCAAGAGGTGCATTCCTGATTGTTAGCCCCAGCAGCCTAATGTCGACTCGTCGGATCTCATTGCATCTCGTCTCTCGAATCACCGGGAGGAAGAAGGAAGAGTAAAAAATGATCCTCTTCAGGTGAAGGGGGAAGCCAGGGGGGAAGCCAGGGGGGAAGGGAGGTCACCAGCAGCTTGCACCTTCGACCTCTTCCAAATGGCAGACGTCACGACATCGTGCAACTATTCTCGCATGCCGGCATTATGCCAACAATGGCCGAGATACCTTTGCAGCGATCCAAGTAACCCAATCTCCCTTTTCCTGCATTCTATGCAACGCCGTGGAAAAATTAACCTTCTCCGCCGCTCATGATCTGCGATTCCAGTTGTATTTCAATTTTCGAAAGCCACAAAATTCCAGGATAATGGACCCGAAACACCTAAAATCCATTCCAGGATATGAAATCTCGCTTCCTGGCAATTTCGTTGGCCGGCTGCTGCGCAATCATCAACAGAGATTCTTTACACTGTATAACCTCGAGCAGTGGAAGCGATCAATTGCAGGCCGGCTCATACCGAATTCGCTCGTAATAACACGTGCAGTTACACTCGCTTCCGTTTCCTCGAGAATTAAACGCCGAGCTTCTAGGAACCGGCTTTTTGCAGTTTCCTTCTGATGCTCCGAGAAACTGATCCAAGTCGTCAGTTATATACGGCTGGCGTACCTATATTATATGGCTGCCTTGTCAATTAGCATCTTCCGCGTGCAAGAGGCCCCGATGTACCCGCGAGGGCATTGTGTCTGTTCCGAGTGACATTAATTGTACCGCGGCAAAATATCGCCCATAAACCTGCTACATTCGTTTCCGCGCGTGGCAAAAAAGCCGAAATCAACGAGTGACGAAATACAGTGCTGTAAATGATGGCAGGCTTTTCATCTCGGCTAGATGCTTTTATTGGACTTGGCGTTTCCGAGGAGACTGTTTTATGAAAGATCGGATTCCGAAAAACACTGAACAATTCTTTGACTCGTAGTAGAAAAATGTGAGGAATACTAGAAATTTGTTAATATTCAAAAACTATGTGGGTGGACATTTGTAGAAATTTTTTGAAAGCATGAATTCTCTGAAACTCTGTATAAAATGGCTTAAAAATAGGAGGTTATTGTTCGAATTGTGTAAGTATGAAAGAATTATATTAGAGATGAAAAATAATGGAAATGTGTATTTATATATAAGAAAGAATGGAAATAGAATTATTGTTTGAAGTATAATTAATAAAGATAATGTAAAATTACTGAAAACCGATCATAATTTGAATTTTCGCGCATCGAGTTATAGAAACCTGTATATCGAATTACAAAAATACCATAGAATACTTAAAAATTTAATTCATACTAAAAAAATGCGAGGAATGCTAGAAATTTACTATTATTCGTAAACTTTGTAGAAATAGTTTTTTAAACGTTTAAAAAAACATGAAATTTCAAGAAAATATCTTTAAAACATGAAAATTTTATATGTACAGATGGAATTTTCCCAGAAATCTGTAAAATTACCAAAAATCGATCGAAATTTAAATTTTCGTACATCGTGTTCTAGGAATCTATACATCAATCTACAAAAATACTGCATAATCCTTTGGAAAATTTCATTCATATTAAGAAAATGGAAAGAATACTAGAAATTTATTAATATTTAAAAAAACTATGTACACATAATTATATAGAAGTTTTAAAAAAGTATGAATCGTCTCGCATATATTTATAAAAAATCACAGGAAATTGTTTGACTCATATAAATATAAAAAAACTATATTACACGGAGAAAAATTTTTTGTAAATTTTATCGAAACAGCGGTAGAATTTACCAAACTTTTGGCGAAGTGGTGATAATTTCCAACATTAGTACTTTTT
>JAPYZL010160526.1:0-22362 GCA_030522825.1 Platygaster orseoliae
TTTTGAGTTTGGCAAAAAGTGGTAAAGGACTTTTCGACTCGAAATTGAAAAAGGAATTCAGGATTTTTGTTTTTATCGCGGACTTTGGGACACCCTGTATATTTGGCTAAGTGTACTATAATATATGAAAAGTTAAAATAATATTCTAGATTTTCCTAGAGTATAGTAATTTTTATAACATTTATAGCAAAAATTACTAGGTTTTTTTCTCAGTATACTTTTCAAAATATTAATGGTAAAAGTACTAGAATATTGTTACTTGTATAATATTTTTTCAGGTTTTGACTTATTACAGCAGATATGCTCAATTTCATCTAGTTTTTTATAATATTGTATAGTAAAAATTGTTATCGATTACAGTTTTTTCTTTGATCATTTATTGATGATTAAAAATTATGTTTCCACCGTCATTTATTATCTGCGTCAGATGTTGACAAAGTTTACAACGTTGAAAAATCACACGAGAATTTTTTTTTAAATTAACTATCAATGATTTAAAACCTTAGAATAGCGAATTCATTGAAGCCCGTAAAAATTGAGGATAAAAAAATTCATTAAATCATCGACGATGAAATGCATCGTTTTAAAAAAAGATCGAACTTTTGAGATTCTTGTGAAAAAACTTTTCTTAGAAAATTTCATTTCCTGTAGAAATGTTTACAAAACATTTTTTTCATAAAAATTCTAATTCATAAGAAATGTACGAGAATTAAATATTTTCTCATAAAAAATTTAAAATTTCTTATAAGAGTGTCTACGGTTTTTATAAAAAGTTTTTTTTTATTAGAATTTTGTAAGGTTTGCCTTATAAGAAAAAGAATCAATAAAAGAAATTCTAATTCGTAGAAGATTTTTTCCATTTCTTTTAAGAATCAAAATCACTAGTGTATAAACATGTTTAGAAAATTTCTTGTTAGGGGCTTTGCCAAATTTGTTTTTTTAAGGTTTTACATCATTTTCGGTAAATCTAAGAAAAAAAATGTCGTGTGATTTTTTAACGTTGTGAACTTAATGAATATTGCGTCAGAAATCGTTCAAATTTTCATTGACGCTAGAAGTTTGAAATTTTAAAATCTACTTGTAGTCAATCAATTTTAATTTTTTCTTTCGTCAGTCAATAAACTAAGCTTGTTTTTGAAAAATAATAACTTCTAAATAAAATTTTTAAGAATTCCGCATACTCTTAAATTTTTTGTAAACGATACTTCAGGTTTTAAAAATTCATAAATTTACCAGATCTGACATGTTGATCAAAAGAATAATGTAACCTTAAGCCAAACTTTTTTTTTTAATTTAAAAACTGTCAACTCAGTATGAATTATTTTGAATTTTTCATTCGTTTAAGCGTCTAGTTTACATGCCAAGACATAAACTAAATAAATTAATACTCTTTGTATCATAATAAATATTTTTCATCGGAAAAATTGCAACTTTTTTCCTCACCGATCTCCCAAACGAATAAAAAAAGAATTAAAAAAAATTAACTTGAAAAATGAAATGTTCACAAAAATTCTGATATATATCATTTAAAGTCTCGTAGTTTTAGATAAAAAAAAAATTAATAAAAATTTCACATCAAGTATTACTCCACGATCAATGTTTTTGTAAAAGTATTTTACATTTTAATTATCATGTTCTAAAAATGTATGAATTTCTGTTTCAGGTGAGTACCAGTAATCAATCTATAATCACTTAGGTCGAGTAAGTAAAAAAAAATGCAATACTTTCTTCATCCCTCATAAATTTCTCTTACAAGAGAAAAAAACCACGTAAAGTCTAACGTTTGGTTCCCCGAAACTTGGAACTCGAACGACTTGGTACTGTAAATTTCCTTCGGGAAGTCGTCGGGCACTTTAAAAGATTACATAACCTCGAAATTAGGTACGAAACGACGTTCATTTACTTTTCGGTACGTTTGAGCATACAAAATAATCATTCGTGGACTGGTTTCTGCAGCAATTTTGGAAATAGCAGCGGAAACGCAATCTTTGACTGAGGACCTGCAACCGAATTTCATTAATGAGGTAGCGTCCGCTTTGACAGCTGTCGCACGATGCGTGCATAAAGGCTACTAACGAATAACGTCACGCTCTAGTAATTAAACTTGTGCATCTGTGCCTTCGTGAATTAATTTCCGCGTAATCATACGTTAAATTTGCGGGATAAGGCACAAACGCGCGACGTCGGGCTGCGATATTACCCCCGCCCCTTTTCTATGCCACATTCAACCATCACACAACGTTCTAACCTCTCTTGAAATGTAGAAGTATTGACAGAACCCGTGAATTTGTAGGTGAGTTTTTATTTTCAGTTTAGATGGTTCTATTCTGGAACGTAGTTGACATATCGATTATTTGATACAAGGATTCGAAACGAAAAAGTTACCTCAGTGACTGACTTTCAAATGTCATGTCATATTTGGGATTTGCGGTGATTTAATGCTGAACATATTTATAGATTATGCAAAATTGGAATTCTTCATTTACTAAGTTCTCTGCATTCGATGAGTAAGTTTCAGCAAATGGAGAAAATAATATATCACCGAGAACCATCTGTCCCCATTTTCAGCAAGACTCTTAAAAATGCTCCTTGATTACAACTTTCATCGCTGAACAACGTCCCAAGGGTTAAATCGCGCGTAAAAAATGGCACCGCATTTACCGTCTTTAAGCGCGCTTTTAATCCCGCAGTACTTCCATAATTCTTATCCTCATCAATTTCCTCCACGCGCTCCGCGCACCTTTTGCTCTCATTTTATATATTTATTGTCAGGATTACCTGTCAGATATGATGCATTTTCTTTCTTAGCGCGGCGATATAACTCATGTTGAGCCATTATTCACTCTCTGGATCGGCGACCCGTGTAAAAGTTAGGAGCAGCCCTCTCAGTTTTTTCTTAAAGGAAAAGAGAAAAGAAAAGGAAAAAAAAATCGACACCGAGCACATGAAAATCGCTCTCATCTGTGACGGAATTCGCAGCTGTTTTTCGTATCATAGCGGAATAAAATAAAAAAAAGTAGAAAGTGTTGGATTTTTTAATCAAAATTCGGAAAATTCGCGATGAATTCGCTTCTCGTCATAAGTCTGGAAGATACCGTCCCTTCAGCAGGACTTAATGGACTCTATCGATCCAGCGAACATAATCCAGAAGTTTCCCTTCGCAGCCGATAACCATCAATGCGCGAGGGACATTTATCTCTCTTCGGAATACGAATATAAACAGCTCGAGATCGTCCTGGCCACGGCTGCGGTAAATTGATTCGAGCACCGTAACAAATTTCACCCTGCGAAGTAAAGAAAATGAAGGATGAATCTCGACACATATGTGATGTCGGCTACTGGGCGTTCAGTTTCCTGAAAGATTTGTGTTGATTGCGAATTTTATTTAGAATATTATTTTCCACTTTAATATTTTTTATTTCAATATTTGAAGATTGTTTTTCTAATTTTTGCAGCCCTAATATTCTCAAAGTTGGGTATTCTAGCAAGGCATATTGCTTGACGTTAAATTTCGATACGAACTCTGAATAAACCAATTTCTAAAGGTAAAATTCTACCCTCTATCTCGATCCATCACTTCCTCTTTCAATGCCACCATTGAAAAGTCCACAGCTTCTGATTCATTGATCCAAAACAAAGCCGATAATAGAACCCCGAATCCTAATCTACCCTCTCATCTTCACGGTCAGGGCAATATTCCCCTATCGCAACACACATTTACAGGACCTCTAAAACTTTCCACCTAACTCGTATAATTAATAAATCGCCGCTGAGACTATTCATCCTATCGATATCATCTGAATGGGTGTTCTCTCATTCTGTTCGAGATGAACTTTGAGTTTTCTTTTTTAGTTACACACGTTGGATTAATTAATTGATAACGGAAATTTGTTATGGGTTTCAAATGTCAAATGTCAGAAGTTCCAAATATGCATTAACTCGATCGCTGAAAAGTGTTAATAGTTACGAGAACAGTTATGTTATGCAAGGAAGCTCTAAATACAGTCAACGCAAGAATCAGGCATGATTTTGTTTGGAAACATAACATATTGGTGACAGAGTTTGAACTAAACAGAGCTGAACTGGGTTGCATCCATGGACCATTCCCATACATTCTACAACTTCTGCTCATGAGCCATTTCTTCCAATCTTAGTCTTAGAAATTCCGTCAGGGAAGGTAACCCAAAAGGTATCGGAGTCCTCTGATCCGTTGCGGTGGCAGATTGATGGTTTCCATTGTTCACTCAGTTGGTCGGACTTTGGAGCGCGATGAGTGCCACGAACACATAGATTACGCCTGAAACGCTCCTGTTGGACGTGCACTTATACACACCAGTC
The DNA here is from genome assembly GCA_030522825.1 of Platygaster orseoliae. Taxonomy (NCBI): domain Eukaryota; kingdom Metazoa; phylum Arthropoda; class Insecta; order Hymenoptera; family Platygastridae; genus Platygaster; species Platygaster orseoliae. The sequence goes on from JAPYZL010160526.1 coordinate 4,339, forward strand.
CCTTTGATCGTCTCGTCTAACGACGTAACTTCCGCTCGGAAGAGCGGAAAGACGCTTGACGAACTGAACCTTGACCGCAAGACCGACTGTCATTCTATTACGCGTTGACCACGGCGGCTCAAAGCGCAAAAGTAGAGCGAACCCAAACTTTTCGCCGACTCATTTGAAGCATTTGCATCATTCATTTGATGAAGCAACGAAACTACCAAGGAAGTTTATCACTTTTAACCACGTTGAACGGGAAAACGAGAACTTTCCGAGGCTTGTAATTTACAAAACTCGAAACCGTTGACGAGAGGAATAACGGAATCGGTACAGATGCTACCGCAGGGACTACTGTGTAGTCCCAAACGAATTCATTAGATTCACGTTTTCTTTTTCTTCATGATATTGGCACAACTTGGTCAAAGAATAAAACTACTTTTTTTTTCTGGCATAACTTGAAATTAATATAATTCCTTTATTGTTAAGTGTATGTTACTTCTTCAGTATAATAAAATTTTCATTTACTTTATTTATTTCCAGAAAATACTTAAATGTTTTTCTCAACCAATCAGCTTTTCTCTCAAGCATTAGAACCTGAAGGAACGTAAACCCACACGTGAAATCCGGGCTCTAGGCCATTTCTATACAACAATGACAACACACTAGCGGAAGCACATGACGACTGATTTCCGTGAATTAACTTGCCGTGTAAAGAGGGTTTCCGCTTTGGAAGTCTGAGTCTTTGGGGTAATTAACATAGGGAGAGAACGGAATCAATGGAAGCCCCTTTGAACGCGAGTTCTGATGGTGATAACTACTCAAAATTATTATAAAGCGACGAAAATTCCAACCTATACACAGAAAGTCTTTGCCAAAAGCTTTAAGTTTCCGAAGTCTAAATCAATATCCCGAATAAATAGATGTCGACTACAGTAATATATTATATCAGTGCTTTGAACATACAAGCTACGCACTGGATATTCGGAGTAAAATCGATAAGTCAAAAACTCCTTCGTAAAACCGATCAAAAGAATCTCTTTCCCACAAACATGCTCATGGTCCACTCGGATGTTTCTCAGAAAACCTTCAAGGGTATGCAAAAGTCGCTGTAGTGTGACAGAGACAGGTAGAACGGTAACTGAATGAGAGGAAGAGAGACACGATGAGAATCGGTTCCGCAAACCCTTAAGTGGCCATCGAAAATACCCCGTGCTCGGGGAAAGAAACTTCTCCCTCGCCTTTCTGTAGTGCTTTTGTTATCACTTGGGGTGAAAACGAATGAGGAATAACACTTTTTTCGAACTGAATCTTTTCTGCGAGAAAGTAGCAATAATTCAAGAACCGCATTCGTCGACTTGGAACTCGAGAAGCAAGAGGGAGGCAAGACTCTTTATGATACTCTCACGTTTCACAATATGAGATCTCTCGGACGAGTTAGATCCATATTGTCATTTATCATCTTCAGAAATATGTTACTACATTGGGAATTCAATGAAATTCATTGCATACTCGAACCATGAAATCCCAAGCCTAACTTGAAATCCTAAGAAATGAATCCACGAACCAAAAACGACTTAACCGAAATCTCCTTACATAATTAGATTTGGCATTACGCTTCTTGAGTCACGCAAATCGTAAGAAATGGCTGGACTTGAATTGCAAATTTTCGTCTGCTGAGGCTTCCGAAAGCTTGGTATCAAGGACAAAGGACGATTTTTTATCCTTTTTCCTCTTCAACACCGGGGTAACTTGAAATGGAAAACCTGGGAAAGAAATCCTTGAGATTTCTTTTTACACTTCTATTCGGCATTCTGTTTACACACCTTTCGCTTCCTTTCTTCCGTTGTACATCAAAATTCCTTCTGCTGTGCTCATAAAAGACTCGAAACTTTGAATGAATTTTTCCTGCCTTCGCACTTTCCTTGCTCTAAAATATGCGGCTTTGCCTTCAGTTCTAGATTCGTCCATGGCTGAAAAATTCATTGTGATGAAACATGAATGGAGGTTTTTTCAATGTAAGTAATAAATTTAGCACAGCTATTTCTGGACTCTTTGATGAAATTTTTATTCAGGGTTGTTTCGGAAAAAAGGTTTCGATTGCAGTGATAATGTTTAATTCTAATTGAATAGGAGCTTTATTTATCAAAAAGAATGAAAATACTTTCCTCTAGTTCACTTTTTCATCGAATCGTAATAGGAACTTCCCAGCCCTGGGAATAATAACAAAGTTTGTTCTCCTCTGGCGCTAAAAAAAGTTTTCAAACTACACTTTTTTCATTCAAAAGTCCTATTCATAGAGAACGTCAACATTGATTGCATCCAAAATAACCGCTGTATCTCACTCAGTTTATTAATTAATAGCAAACATCATCAAATTTAGTTAGCATTTGTGACGCGATCCGAAAAAAGGGACCTACTCTGCAAAAGTGAAAGTTTACACGGCGCGCTGTGGAAGGCGTTGAACTGCCATTTAAGCCCATGTAAATTATTTTCTTTGTCAGTTGATGTTTTGTTTAAGAACCATAATTTCGGAATTTCATATTGTGTCAATTAAAGATTAGTAATAGAACTTATAGAATCAATCATAATCCGAAAATCGACGATTTTTTGGACAGTAGTTCCCTTTTCTCAGATCGCGTCACATTTATTTACGAATATGGCAAAACAATGCAATCACGGCGTATAAACAATTTGGAATAATCTAATATTTACCAATCTCAATATCTGGAAAGCCAATTATAGCATTCTATGGGCACAGGAAATTCAATTGCGTTCGATCCAATTTTTTGTCCAACTGAATGGAAATATTGTTACGGAAAAAGCAGAGGATCCGCTATTTTTGAAAGCGAAAGAGTATTTTGCACGAGCCCTCGATCAATAATTCCGGGCATATTTTTAGTGAGAGGAACGACGTGGAGACATCGAAGCGTAATGTAACGAATTAAAAATGAATCACTTCCATGTGGCGTGCATCAAAATTGCAGCGTCCGTAAAACACAGGGTCCAGTGATTCATTGGAAAAGGGGTATAATGTAGCGCGTATAATGGATGATTAATAAACAAGTCAAGGGCGTGCACCGTAAAATTTATCGGCATTATCGTTACCAGCCATCCCGTGGGACGCGACCCGAATAATGGAGGGTGTCTAACAAACAGCGAAAAAATTCTTCCTCATCATCTCGTTTTCACAAATCAGTACATTTCTCGCGAACGAAATGATGATTTTCATCATCTCTAAAGTATCTTAAGGGGGATCACCTGTGTGATATTCGATTCTTAACCCATTTTTCAATAATTTTTTTCTCTGTGACAAAAAAACTTTTTTCAACAAACTTTTTTTCAAAAGTAAGATTTATTCAAGCTCTTTTTGTTTAATTTTTTTTTTTTGAAGTTAACAATTTTTAACATGACGTAATGATCCGTTGCTTCAAACTCCGAAAAATCCGGTGTGCACAATTTCTGCCTTCGTGGTGATCTAAAATAATGACATGTACATATTTTATATTTGTCTTTGTGTCCTCCAGGTATTGACCGAGGCGATTTTTGATATATTGTTTATTTAACATTTTTTAATTAAATTTATTTATAAATTTTTAAATAAACAATATATCAAAAATCACCTCGGTCAATACCTGGAGGACACAAAAACAAACATAAAATATGTACATGTCATTATTTTAGATCACCACAAAGGCAGAAATCGTGCACACCGGATTTTTCGGAGGTTGAAGCAACGGACTATTACGTCATGTTAAAAACTGTTAACTGCAAAAAAAAATTATACTAAAATAGCTTGAATAAATCTTACTTTTGAAAAAAAAGTTTATTGAAAAATCTGTTTTTGTCACAGAGAAAAAAATTATTGAAAAATGGGTTAAGAATCGAATATCACACAGGTGATCCCCCTTAAGTCTTCGAATAAATATTTTGTTTTGCAAAATAGAATTCTTCTTTTTGTATTTATTTTAGTGAATATGTATCCAAGTATTCCAAAAAGTAATCATTGAAGATTATTAGAAAATACTTCAGTATATTCACAAATGCGACTCAATTTGACTGCAGTGTCTTGAAAAATGATGTTTCTTGAATTTTAAACGTTTTAAAATAAAGGAAAAAAAAATTTTTTTCATCATTCTAACCTCAAAACTGACATTTTGACGTGACTTTGAGGCTATCATGATGAAAAATATTGATCGCACTCGTGAGCTATCGCCAACTTTGAGGCTATCATGATGAAAAATATTGATCGCACTCGTGAGCTATCGCCAATTTTGGTGAGGCCGATTTTAACCCTCGCCTTCGGCTCGGGAAAAACCTTCGGCCTCGCCAAAATTGACTCTAGCTCCCGAGTACGAAAATAACTATTTTTTCTATTATTCCCAGAAAATTAATAAATCCATAATTATTAACATGAACTAAATTTTTTTTAGCGTGCTCATTATTTTTGATTTAGATCATGGGTGGAAATGGAAAATCAATTTTTTTTTTTAGTTCATTTTGAAAATGCTTGGAACTTCAGAAATATAAATGACTGTTAGGATCTCCACACAAAAAGATAAAAGGATTAAAAAAAAAAATAGAAATTTACAGTTTTAGCATGAAAACAACTTGTAATTTATCATAAAATAGCGATGTGTCTGGTTTGTTTTGTATGTTGAAAGGCATTATTGTTTTTTAATGCAAGTCAGAACAACTGTGAAAGTTTTAAAAATTACTAAAAACCTTGATGAGTTAGACGAAAATGTATAAAAATTCAAAGCTTTAAAAAGTATTTTATCAAAAAATTATGAAAAAACAAAAAATGTAGTAAATTGCCAATAAGTATATGAAATTCAAAGAATTTTAGAACAAGTCTACAAATTTTCAAGATCGAGTCTATTGTTATATGTTAAAATATTTTTTAAAAAAAGTCTAAATTACATTACTTGGGAAACTTTAAAGGAATAGCAAGTAATCCTAATTATTTTAAGATTCAAAGATTTAAAGATTTGAAAGATTTAAAATTTAAGAATTAAAAAATTCTTATATTCATGTTTCGAATGAAAATAGAGATTGAATGATTCTTCTATTACTGTAATTAACGAACAAATCATCTGCAGTGTTGGACTTACTACTATAAACAACTACAAGAAAAGAAAACACACTCTCCATCCCTTGAACTCGGTGCGAGATCAAGGTTTTTAGAGCAACAGTTCTTATTTTAAATTAATTTCTACAACTTTTCGTACCAAAATACATACATACATGCACTTTCAAAAGTTTATACAGTTGATCATGAAAAATCCAAGCTCAATATGTTCTTAGCTACATGCCATTCTTTGTTACAATTCATTCCCATCTTCGAGCGAATATACGATGGGCTCGTTATTGTAAAAAATTAGGAAAAATTCTTATATTATACAAACAAAATTTTATGAAATTTTGAAAGTTTTTAAAAACTGATATAATATCAGCAATACGGAAAGTTTGAACAAATGAAAAATATAAAATATCTTAAAAAGTTATGAATAGTTCAATAAAATTCAAAAAATTTAGTGGAATTACAGTAAATGTTTCTGAATTTTATAGATTGCATTTATGATGTCCCTACAAAATTTGTATGGCAATATTCATTTTTTAAATGAAATTTCAGAAATTGAAAGTATAAGATAATATGAAATATCGTGATTAGTTGGACAAAATTGTATAGACTTTATAAAGTTTCAAATATGCTGTTTGTATAATGGTTGAAATTTTTTGTATCTTTAAATATCGAAAAACATTTTTAACATTCAAGATTGTTGATAATTGTAGAAAATTCGGAAAGTTCATTGAAAGTCAGGAAATGCTAATAAATAATATAGCTTTCGTTTTTTATTTTTTTTTTTTTTTTTTTTTGGAAATATGCATGATGATTTTTTTTATAGTCTTATTTAAGTTTTCAAACCTTCAAAAATAAAAAATAATTATGAAAAATCGCAAAAACTGACAAATTTGATTGAATTTCTGAAAGTATTCAATAGTTAATACTATGAGAGAAATTTCGAAAAATAAACAAAATTTAAAATATCAAACATTCATAGAAGCTATTGACAATTTCAAAAATGTTCAGATTTCAAGAGAATACCTATTTATGAATTTTGTAGACCGTGAAAAATAATGAAAATACAGTAAAACTGCAGAAGCAGTGTTATATCATTTAAATTTAGTTCAAATATACAAAGATAGCTGATTATTTTGAATATTTAAAGGAAAATCTAATATTCCAAAGATATTGATAAATAATGAAAAATATGAAAAGTTTCGCAAACTATAACTTTTAAATTTATGCACTTTCATATCACCATTGAAACCAGAATTCAACCTCTCAACCAATAATTGCATACTGTAATTCTGCATTTATTTTTTCACAGAAAATTTTTTTTCACAAGTAATATACAAAAATTATTCTAAAGTAGCGTTTCCTAAATCGTTTTTGGATCTACTTTTAAGTTGTTTAAAATCGAATATACCATTCTAGGGTGCAATATCGGTTCCATAAAATATAATATTCCTTGCTACAAAGAATTCATTCAACTTTATCACGAATCCTACTATAACGTAAAACGAATTACATATGAAATTAATCTAAAAACGTGAATTAAGCACGTAGTACTAAACAATATGCTAAATTCCCTTTCTGTGTACAGTACATAAACATTTCTCGTCTCCATAACCAAAAAATCACTCTTTCTTCAATACTTTTGTCTCAAATCTATCATATATATTCACATTCTCAGAATTTGAATCAGTTGAATCTTTATACTTGCATACTCCACCAAGATATGGTTGAATCAGCCATAGTTGTTTTCAATGTTCCCCCAACTCCAAAAGGGCCAGTCGCGTTTTCAGATGCAAATTCCGCCTGGCTCGCTCTCGTCTCGAATAATACTTGGAGTCCCATCGAAACGGCTTTATCCCAGATACGCGTCAAGACTTTACGAATAAAACGGCGGCCATAGCTCGGGAATTTCAGGACTCGTAAACTGCCTTCGTCGGATAAAGTGCTGTTTGCTTTTAGGACGCCCGGAATCGAATTTTCGTAGAGTCGCTTGTTACTTTTCCCTCCTGCGTAAACATCCTCAAATCGCGAATAATAAATCCATAATACTGGACAGGGAAAAAATACGTTGCCGGCAAACATTTTTTCAAAGCAATGTACTTCATAAGATATGCATGAAGTGAAAGGTAACCTGGGAACCCATAAGTAGCTCAAGGGGCGTTGTAAGGATATTTTACATGAAGGGGAATACTCAAACGTCAGAAGGGACAGTATTTATTTATTTTGATGTATCGATGAATATTTATTGTAACATCCTTTTTGAAAAGTATTCATTTCTCATTCCAAATAGTACTAACAGGGTCTTAAACAGGTAAATATTTCAAGAGAGGTTTCAGAATTTTTATTTTTTGATGATCCTAATAAAAATGAATTTAATACACCAATTTCGAAAATTTGTGTGCAATTTATCTTAAACAATGACGTCGTACATTCATTGTACTTTTGCGAGAATTCGTGCATGGAATTTTTTTTCCTGGGGTCATTTATCTTCCGAAGAGCAATTATCACAAGAATTCTCGCGAGGATTTCACTCTGCTTGCGCCATATCGTGTAATGCGTCGCTTATTTTCATTTTTCGTTCACGACGTTTTATCGTGGCAATACAGAGCCGAGTTTAAATAATACTCCTAAGCATTTTCTCCCTGCTAACGGCAAACAAAGAGCACGCGAGTGGAATACGAATCAGCCCGCCAACCGAACATCGTCATTAATTCGAATGCCGCGCGCTAAGTGGTTTTCATACGACAATCTATGTCACGTTTCATGCAAATCATGACTCCATTATCGATTATTACGTTTTTGAACTTGAAAATGATTGAAATGTCACGCGTGATTTGTACGGTTAAAGTGTACTCTGGGAAACATGGTCCTTTGAGTCGGATAGATGGGTTGAGTCCTGGGGAAAATGACTAGTCGAGTTCGTATTTTATGAAATTTGCTGCATAGTAATATATATTTTTTTAACAATTTCATTTTTTTTTTTCAATAATAGGTTCAGTTTGTAAAACATCAAATATTTGTTCGGAATTTTTCGCAATATCTCAAGTGTTATATGTAAAAAGCTTAAAATGAATTTCCTCGTTCTTGAATTTCTTTTCCACTTCTCTAATTTTCCCTCAACGTAATTGAGTCATTACTGAGCAAAAAGTTTTTTGTGAAACGCACCGAGTGTCGTTATTACGTAATTGCAGTAATGGGATTTGTTTTTGAAATTTTCGTGTTTATTTATGCATGTTTGTTTTTGAACTACATTTCAGCTAATTGTTATGTAATTACTTTTGCCAGCATACTTGTAAATTCACGAGAATATTTCTCAGAGTGGAATCGTCATAAAATAACTGTGTTCTTAAAAGCTCATATGTACAATGAGGAAATAATTACGAGAGGTTCATGGAATTTTTTCAGCTTTTTAGTACGGGTTATTTCGAAAGTACTGGACATTGAATTATTTAATTAACAGTTGCTGTAGAACGCTGCATCAATTATTGTTGATTTAGTAGAATAATTAACTGCCATCCATGATTCAACAAATTAAAGTCGTATGAATACTTAATCAGCATAGAAATTGTAGTCAGTAATTCATGACTGAATTAGTGATATTGCCTATTGATTGGAATATCGAGCAGATACAGATTTAGACTGCGTGAAGTTTCATTCAAAGTATATTCGTATATTTCGTGTAATTTAAGGTGAAGTTTTGGTTTTTGAATAAAAATACATACTATTTTTTTAAATTTCTTTATAATTTTATTAAAGCTATTTTCTGAAGAACTACTCGAGATGATGTGGTCCTGAATTTTGATTGTTATTTAAAAAATTTTTAAATTATTCTAAAATCATTTAGTTTATGAAATAAAATATAAAATACTGAATAAAATGATAAAATAAATAAATAAAACAAATAAAATAAAAAAAAACACTTAGAAGTTAATTTTTCCCATATTTTTCTGGGATCGCGGAAAAATGGTGATGAAGAAATCTCGGAAATCCATAAAAATTCGAAGATATAGCATTAATTCGTTGATTAATCGATGTAGTATTCGATAAAGCACATCATCAGAAAATAAATCGACGGAAAATGCAGTCTCACATATCAATGGCGCGGGAATCGTGTTTTGGTCAGTAGTCAATACAATCGGAACGCTGACTTGGCGCGATTCTTTCGGTCTGACGGAAATCGCATCCGCACTACTGCAACGTCAGTATTACATTTACCGCATCGGGTGATTATGCGGTTCCTCCGTGGAATTATAACTTCTTTCATGAATTACGCAAATCGGAAAAGCTCGCTCGTGGAAAAAAAAATGAGTTGTGAATAGATAGAAAGGAATGTAGAGCGGAAGAAGATTTTTATGAGGATCATTAACAAACTAAAAAGTAAATCATTAAACGTGTTGTTGATGTCTTATAGAGAAAGTAAATAATTATAAATTGTGTAATAAATGAGGATGCAGAATACATCTCAATGTGGAAATATGTGGATGATTAATTAAAAAAATATGTTGAAGTACTCAAGTATCCAGAAACGGCAATTTGTGTTTTTTATAAAACTGATGTACATGTACAGGAATTCTTATATTTGATTTTTTCAATATTTATATTATAAGGAATGTTCTGATGTTATAGATAATTTTTTTGGTTTTCTAGGACTTAGTGCTTTAGTAATACGAGTTATAAGAACTTAAAAAAAATTTTTTAACAATGGTTTCTACACAGGCTTCGAGTATTTCACAGATTTCTAGAATTTCATGCTCAAGTTTTTGAAATTTCAACAATTTTGTGTTTTAATTGATTTTCCAGCAAAAAGTATTTTTTACACAGATTTCCAGAATTTTTTGGGGGGTTTTTCAAATATTGATACAGTTTGGAAAATTTTGTAGTATTTTCATAGTTTTCTATATTCATAGATGTTTAGAATTATTCGCCCAAGAATTAAAAGTTTCCAAACAAAAAAGTTAGAATGATATCTACATGATTTTTGAAAAATAATAATTTTATTAATATTTCTCTCATTTTATAAGTATTTATGAAATTTTAAAGGATCATTCAGTATTTTTTAAAATTTCTAGTATTTTGATAGACTTCTGAAAAAATTTCATTAACTCAATTGAAGAGTATTCTATTGATTTATTACAATTTCGTATTCGTAATTGATGTAATAAAAATTTATTACATCAATTTTTATATAGATTATTTATCATTCTTATATTAATATTATATATTATTATGCATCATATATTATTTATATTATATTTATTATTGATTAGATTATTCATTAAATTTATTACTTTCAATTTATTAAGAGTATATTTATATTAAATTTAAGGCTCCAGGAATTGAAATTTTTTCTAGAATTTTCGTAGATTCTAATTTTTTTCCATTATTTGATAAGTTGAACCAGCTTATGAATTTTTTTCCATTTTATTGTATCATTCTAGTAACATATTTATAATAAGAATTTTGTTTATGAAAAAACTCTTTTGAATCTAAGATTGTTATTAATTTAGAGTTAGTTTTAGAACTCACACAAGACTATTATTTATGTCCTCTAGATTTCAGAAAGTATACTTTAAATAAATTCTAGTGATTTTGATTTTTTATATATAAAATTATTTTCGTAAGGTATTTCACTTCAATAATAAAATTTTTTTACTTTTTGCACCTTTTTTTATTTATGAGAAATTTCATTATTCATTACTCTCTGAGTTTGAATTAATCGAATTTGACTTAAGGGGAGAGGTTCGTATAGATTGGGGTTTTTGCGCCTCAAATTTGTCCGTGGATTAAAAAAAAACTATCCATCTGAGATATTTAAACTTTTGAACAATCATTCTTCTATATTTACTCTAATTACAAAAAAAAAAATTTTTTTTGGAAAATCTTGCTTGGATCCCGAGATATGGCCTGCCAAAGTTGACCGTGCATTTTTCACTGGCGTGCACGATAGCCTTAAAAGTTCTCAACCGATTCTAATGATTTATATATCAAATTGAAGTGCATTAAATTTCCCATGGACTGACGTTCTTTAAATTGTTAAAAAAAAAACTTTTCTTACAATTTTGATTAACAATATAGGAAAAAAAAATCGATTTTCTACAAAAGTCGGGTAAAAAAACAAAACAAAAATTTTTTTTTATAAAACAAAAACGTCAATTTATTAAGGACATAATAATAAAAAAATATTGTCAAACATTTTGGTTCTAGGATTATTTTTGGAGGCTCTAGAGTGCACGCCGTTTGCTTCTCCGAAAAATGCACGGTCAACTTTGGCAACCCATATCTCGGGAGCCAAGCAATATTTTCTGAAAATTTTTTTTTTTTGTAATTAGAGTAAATGAAGAAGAATAATTGTTCAAAAGTTCAAATATCTCAGATGGATAGTTTTTTTTTAATCCACGGACAAATTTGAGTAGGAACCTCTCCCCTTAAAAATAAGTCAAATTCTACTTTTTGGATTAGTTAAAACTGACTTATGAAATTTTGAGATATTTTTAATGTGAGCTAATAAATTCAAGCCAATTTGTTACTTCAAATTATCGCTATTGAATAGTCGATTTAAACAGATTCTAAGTCAAACTTTGAAGACAAAAGTAGGTATTGAAAAAATCGACTTATTTGATGTGAGTCAATATGCACTTGATAAAATAGTCGATTCCTCTAAAACGAACATTTAAAATGGTAAATTTTTGACTAATAAAAACCTAGAGAGTATTCATAATCATTACTTACAGCTTATGTTCACTTAAAATTATTAAAAATTATCCTGTAATCCCAGAAAATAAATTTTGACATGGTTGGGGTACACTTTTCCCAAAAATATTTATTCCAATATTTTTTTTTTCAATGTTTTTTTCCCCTCTAAAAGTTTTTCCCGAAAGATATTTTTTCCCCAAAATAAAAAAAATTTCAACACCTCCCAAAAAAATGAAAAATTTAATGGGTCGTATAAAATATTGACATAAAAAAAATGATATCGCAATAAGTTGTTTATACTAAAGAATTTAACTATCAAATTCGAATTTCAGTTCAAATCGTACAGAAAAATTCTAAGATAAACTTATTTTGGGCATTAGAATGTCTGTAAAAAGAATTTCTGGGAAATTTGGATATTCTGAAAAATGAAAAACGTGGGAAAACTTTATTTTGTGAGAAAAAATATTAGGGAAAAAATTTTTTGCGAAAAAATGTCCCCCCACTTTTACACATTTCTCTCTGGATTCTAAATGTTTTACGACAAATCAAACGTTTCATCGCCATGTGAAAAAAAGAACGATAATTCCGCGATTTTGCGTGTGTACCAAGCACGGCCGTTAAATTCCGATACATTTGCGCGGGCGTAAATCACGGATGAATGCGCGCGTTGCTTGAAATTCATTTCGCGTCGTCCTGCGAGTTCAGCGACGTCTACATTGACGAGGTACTTGGTCCACCCCGCACGGTCATAAACACAGCTACGTTCCTACGTTCCCCATACGATGCGGTTGTAGATGTCGCGCGTAAAAACCTGTGTCTACAACTTTTATTGGACCTAAATCTCGCGACCCTCGTAAACGAGAGTCCATTCTAGACAAAATAGAAGCGACTCCTTTCGTGGCTATCGCCTTTGATAAGAATTGATGTGACGTTTGCCCAACGACACGGGAAAATGCTACGTTTTCACGATCGGTATGGGTTGATTATTATTTTATTCCTGCGACGATCAGATAGGAAATTCGGAATGGAAGGTTTTATTTTGTTTTTTCAAAGTTGAAGGAGTCATTCATCTGAAGTTAAAGACGTTGATATTTAATAAATGATTTTCAATTTTACTGCCAATGAGTGTTTCAATTTTGATCTCGAGTAAAAATGAAAAATAAATTTTTTGTTGGTTTTGTTCATTTCTTCAATGTTTATTTTCTTTAATAAATTTCTTTTCTTTTATTTCTTTTTTATATTTATAAAAATTTATTTTCTAATTCCAAAAATCCAAAATCCAAAAAAATTTAATAAATATGAAAATATTTTTTATATTTAAATTTTTTTTTATATATTATATTATTTATTATTATTTTCTTTTATTTATTATTTCATTTTCTTTAGGGCTTATTTTCTTAAATGAATGTCTTTTTTCTCCATTCTTGACTCCGAGAGATCTTTAATACACGATAATTAAATATTTATAATTTCAGGAACATTTCAAGTTGAATAATGAAAAAATTGGAAAAAATGTTTTGGAGCTTTTGAAAAACGATCAAAATTAATGTCTATTTTGGAAATGTTAGAAGTAATTAGCTTATGAATAAGAATTGCAGAGTAGAAGTTTTTTGTAAACACTCAGACGATAATTGGCAATTTTGAGATTTCTGTGAAAAAAAAGGTGAAGATACATGAATAATAATTTATTATATGAAAAATCCGATCAAAGTTCGTATGGAAAATCTATTAATTTACAAATTATTCTATATATGGTATGATTTTTATTTATCAAGTGTTACAGATTATTATGAATATTATAAATAAATGCATTACGTATGTAAATAATTTTATTCCACAAATTTCGACTCTGTGATTAACATATGAAAATATACTCTTTTAAAAAAACATTACATTTCGATAGAAAATAAATTATTTAGTTTTTCAGATTTCGCTATTTTTAGTTTAGGATTTAGAAAAAGTCAAGTCTTCTTTATTCTTCAAGAGTTATAAATGCAATGAAGTCAAATTTAAGAAATACATGTTCTTGATTAGGAACTTCATAGAAAATTCTGTGAACACGTCAAAACTTCAAATTCTTGACTTAACAATTGACAAATTCAACTATTTGAAAAAAAAAATGTTTCAGTGAAATAATCGTGACTTAGGCTTTGTAAAAAAAAATTTTTTGAAATTCACTCAAATTTCCCTCTTAAAAATAAACTATTTCGAAGTTCACATTTTATAAAATTTCAAAATTTTCAATAAATGAAAAAATTTTAATGAAGAATTTATTTCTTGTCAACACTTGACTATAGTGATTGAAAAAATTTGTCCTTTTAAAAAAGTGTATTGAAGTGGAGTCACTTCGGATTTTTGATGCAAAATATCTGGAATTTTTAAATTTATTATCTTAAATGGTAAAATCTAAAATATTTTTGATCTTGAAATATCTCTTTTTTTCTCAATTTAAACCCTGAAAATTATTTTTTTGAATTTCTTCATTACTTGCCCTTTTTTTCACAGATCAAATGTATGAGATCTAAAATTCCGAAAAATTGACTTTTATAAGTCGATTTCGGTACAACAAATTTTTTTTTTTTTGAAATTCTGAGTTACTACTTATTTATTCAAAAACATATTGAATACAAAAATTTTGCAAAAATGCCAGTGAATTGCAGATAAGTCGATTAATGTTCGAATAAGAAATGATTGGTTTTTTCTTCCTCACTTTTTATTTCTTAGAAATTAAAAATAAACAGTATACTAACAATATGCAACCAACATTATAACCTCACCTATCAAAACCTTCATATAACCGAATAAATCCATAAAAAGCACATTTCCTCGTGAAAAAATTTCTGAAATTGACATTTTTATCCGACTTACCACGAACTTCGACACACGTCGCATTCGCCGCAACTTATTCCTCGTTTATGAGCCCATTTAACTTTATCAGCAACGTACGCACCTCCCATAAATCTGAAAGTTTGTCGAAGTTTTCCACGTAGCTGAAAATTGTGACGTTCTTAAATTCAAGCTAAAATAATTGCAAATAAGAGACATTTTAACTTTTTCATTATTTGTTCCTTTCTGAGCTTGTGAATCCTCGAAACAAAAAAAAATCTAAATGAATTGCCTTGGATCGACCGCGGTTTGAACTTTTTAAATTGTTTGTCGAGGGCGTAAAAATTTACGCCGGCGATAAATTAACGCAAGCTCGTTTTCCATTCATTGCTACGAAGCGTAATCTGCATCGCGAGCACACCCGCTGAAAAATTGTAACCTCCGTGGTGCGAATGCTTTTTCAATAGCATTATCGATCCCGGGAACAACTAAAACCACTCGTTTCAGCGACCAGCAAAATTTAAGGTTAACAATTGAGAGGAGAAAACTGTGATTTCGAAAGCTGGTGTGATTGTGGAATAACGCGATTGTCTTTTTAGAATAGCGAGAATTTCTGTACGATAAAAAAGTCGGGAAAATAACGATGTCGTTTTTGTATGTATTTTAGAACGTTTCGCAGTTTATAATTTTTTTTTTTTTTTTTAAGTTTCACGTATAATTTTGAACATCAAGTTTTCTGGACCTTTTTTGAATGTCATGTTTTTTCGTAGTTTTTCCTTTTTTTTTCAAACTATTCTGTAGTTTTTGAAATTTTTTACTGTTATTTAATTCGATGATTTTTTTTGTAATGTTATAGACACTAAGTACAATTCCGATGTGTATTAAAGTTTACTGTTGAATTTTTGTAAGAATTGTGAAAGAAATTTTAAAAACATTGTCAGTATTTCGTTCATTAGAAATTTCATTGTTTGATTAGCAATTTCTTTGTTTTTCCGCTTTTTTTTGCAATGATGTAGTTTTTTGTAATTTTTGAAACGTGATTGAATTTATCCATTTTTTTTCTGAGCTTTAAACATTTATTAGTTATGAATATTTTCATACGAAAATTTAGAATTGTCATATTTTTTTGTATTTTCATGTATACCTTATGAAACAAAAAATAGTTATTAAACACTTTTTTATAATTTATTGCTCTTACACCTTTTATACCGTACACTGTTAAACATTTCATTAATTTCCATTAGCATTCATGTATGGTATTTACATTGAAAATAATAAACACGTGTATTAAACTCAGACTAATTAACTTATCTATTAATTTCAATTAACGCATATTAAAATTTGTCAGTAACATATCAAAATTAATAGACTTGTAAATTGTATATTATTTGTTGTATATTATTTATTGCATATTTTATATTGTATATTATTTATTGCATATTGTATATTGTATATTTTACAAAAAATTCAATGAACTGGTCAATTAAAAATCAAGCGAGTTTAATCTTCATCAACTTTGTATATTGGTTTTCAAATGCGTTTATGTAAAAAACTCCCAAGACAAGTTTATCATAATAAATACAAAATTTCCAAGAGTTTAAAGTTTCTAATTTTATATTATTAGCTATTTTTGTGAAACTTGATTGTATTTTAATATTGTATTTTGTGGTTCGTTGTATTTTTTCGTCATCTAATGTGTATTTTTATAGATTTTTGTTTTTGTTTTGTATGTTTTTATAAATGTTTTATCAATTTTAGTAATTTTTCAAAAATTTTGAAAGTTTTACGTTCTTTTTGCACTAACATATATTTCCGTGTTATTTTTTGATATTTTTAACTTTTTGAAAAATTGTTGCAGTTCATGGTGAACTTTTCACATTTCGCAGTTTTTTGAACTACACTACTTTTTTGAGTACGTCATGTAGTTTTCTGAAAAATTCTCATAACAATTTATTTTTTGGAAATATTCAGTAGTTTTTAGGGCTTTTGACATGAATTTGTTTCCAATTTGAATTGAATTTCAATTCCAATTTAAAATTCGAAATTAAATTTGATTTTGAAATTTTGAATTTGAGATGAAATTTATATTAAATTTGATTTTAATTGAATTTGAAATTTGAAGTTGATTTTGAAATTGAAAACTCAATTGTATTCAATCCAAATATTTAAAATTAAACGAAAAAAAAGTTGTTTTTCTCTATTACCTTCAGGAAATTAAATTATCCAAATTTATTGATATTAACCAAATATTTTTTACAGTTTCTCATCATTTGCAATTTTAATCATGTGTAGAAATGAAATGTTAATTTTTTTTCGTTTTAGTTTATTTCATAAACTTTTGGAACTTCAGGCAAATAAAATTGTTGCAATTCATGTGCTATTAGTGTCATATAAAGTTTTGGGATAATTTTTTTTTGTATATTTTTTCAGCTTTATGTTTTATTTGTTTCAAGTTTATTGTTTTTTTGTGAATTGTTATATTTCCATGTATTCTTTCATATTTTACACTTCACAATTACAACTAAATAAAAAGTTAGCAGAAACGATAATCTTTTTGATTAAAACAAAATTTATTCAAGTGATCCAAATCTGTTTTTTAGTGTTAAATAATTATGAATAGTGTTAGAAGTTCAACTTTTATTGCAGAAAAAAACTGTGAATACATGTAAAATTAATCAAAAAGATTGTTATTTGTGTATGGAGCAAAGCGTCCTCCTGTTTTTTGTTTTCCAGCGTACCGTGAAACAAGAACCGACAATCAATCAATTACCTTAACCCACGCGTCAATTAAAGTCCCCGATTCAGTGAAATTGACGTGCGCCGCGTCCTTTTTTACGGCCCATCGAATATTGTGCCTCGATTTTCAGGCGGTTTCGTCCATGTTGGAACATGTTCGTGGGAACAATGAAGCGTTTAATGAAGTCGGACCGCAATTTCCATGGTGCGCGAAAAACAGCACACAACAAAAAATACGAGGATTTACTTCCCTACAACCCTTTCTGTAAATTTTTTTTTTTATTGCTGTGACTATGAAGAGACACATCAAAAGTAATTTAAAGTATCTGAATTTTTAGTAATAATTTTTTTTAAATAAAAAAAAATCGAAATGTAACTGTCGAAATTCAGATAATAAAGGTATAAATTATACAATAGAAGTTCAAATCTGCAAATACTAAATGTATGTCAAAAATCTTAGAAAATTACATCAAATATTCAAAGTTTAAGAAAATTCTCTTTTTTATATTTTGAATATTTTTTTTCCCATGCATCCACAAAAAAGGCCATTTTTTTTGCATGGAATGTGGGAACAAAATCCACTTTTTGGGGTACTCACGAATAAACCATTCTTCCCTAGGGAAATATTAATAAATCACTGATACGAGGTAAGAAAAGAAAAAAAACACAGATATGAAGGAAGAATAATTGTCACGGAGGATTTT
>JAPYZL010160571.1:0-11175 GCA_030522825.1 Platygaster orseoliae
TTTTGTTCAGGCTTGATTTTGTAAGTTGTTTTCATTGATTTGGAAACAGTAGAAGAAAAATTTGGTTTTTTCAATGAGTTTCCAAATGGAAAACGAAGACTACATAGATAAGAAGTTCATCTATACATCGAGATCTATGTGGATCTTCATTTTGACAGTATCTGCAGAGATCTACAGAGATCTACGTTACATTTAGGGTTTCAATTAAGGAACCCAGGTAAAAATGAGTAGATCTACAGAGATCCCAAATTTGGGCACATCTCTATAGATTTACGTAGATCTACGTAAATCTGTATAGATCTATAGAGATCTGCATAGATGATGCGAGAGATGGAAGATAGAGATCTACTTGTAGATATACGTAAATCTACAAAGATCTACCAGCAGATACATGAAAATGACCAAGATGAACAAATAGATCTATAAAGATCTTCATAGATCTACCAGCAGATACATGGAAATGACCGAGATCAACAAGTAGATCTATGAAGATCTTCGTAGATCTATCAACAGATCTATGGAAATCAACTGAGATCTAGTAGTACATCTAAAAGAATCTATATTGATCTACGAGTAGATATACAGAGATCTACCTATAGATCTACGTAAGTTTACGGTTATCTATCACAAGATCAAATAAGATCTATAAACATCTATAGTAGATATCTAAATATCTCCTCAGATATCCAGAGGTCTATTGTAGATCTCCAGATATCTACTCATTTTTACCTGGGAATATTGGATGAATTGTTCTTTTCAGCTTGATTCTATAAGTTATTTTCGTTGATTTGAAAATAGTGGGAAGGACAGTCTAGATTTTTTAACGAGTTTGCAGATGACAAATGAAGTCTACATAGATTAGAAGTTAATCCATACATTAAGATCTATGTCGATCTTCATTTCGACTGAGTCTGCAGAGATCTACAGAGATTTACATTACATCTAGAGTTTTAATTAGAAGAAAGTAGATAAATTGTTTTGTTCAGCTTCATTTTATGAGTTGTTTTCGTTGATTTGAAAACAGTGGGAAGAAAAATTAAGTTTTTCAACCAGTTTCCAGATGGAAGATGAAGGCTACATAGATTGCAAGTTAGTCTATACATCGAGATCTATGTAGATCTTCATTTTGACTGAATCTACAAAGACCTACAGAGATCTACATTACATCTAGGGATTTATTTAGGGAAAAGTAGATAAATTGTTCTGTTCAGGCTAATTTTATAAGTTGTTTTCATTGATTCCAAAACAGAGGGAAGAAAAATCTGGTTTTTTGAACCAGTTTCCAGATGAAAAATGAAGTCTACATAGATTGCCAGTTGATCGATACACCAAGATCTATGTAGATCTTTATTTTGACTGAATCTGCAAAAATCTATAGGGATCTATATTGGTTAAAGTTATGTATATCTAGTCATTTGTGAAAATTAGATAAATTGTATGCTGTACATCAATATTCTATTTCATTTCTGTTTTTTCATTGGACTCTATACATCGTATGTGAAAGTGGTACTCGCTCGTTCAGACCCGAATGAAAAAAATTGTTCGACTTGTCAAAACAGAATAAAACCCATTCATTTACATATTCTTAAATTCATATTTAGAAATGCATTTTTTCAATGTTTCTATTCCAGACAGTTATATTGTTATAAATAAAGTCATTATTGCTGTAGTGATTCCAGCTGTTAATAAGCAGCACGTTAAGTCACTTCTGACAAGCGTGAAGTACGCAAAGACAATTAGGGAAATGTTTAGCCCACGTACGTCGGGACGGAGTGCGAACTGATCACCCCGAACGATCGCGTGCGCATCAGTCAATGACGAGTTGAAAACACTATAACGCCAGACCTAATGAAGCCTGCAAAGCTTCGCGGACACGCAGAGAAACATGTATCCAAACCTCCCACATGACACCTGGCTATTACGTCTATTTCCCACGTTGAAAATACCGTACTGAGCGAAATATTTTAGTCTCAGAAATATTTCGTCTTGTAAATGTAAATTATAAAAATTGTGGATTTTCGGTAAAAAATGAAAACAATGAATAGACAAACGAATGAAACAATGGTAAATTAAACTTAATGGAACGATTATTGAAAATGACGTTAATCATATAGGAAGTACCAAATTCACTGCACTAAAAAGTTATGGAATATATATATTTACAATAATATGAATAAAAAATAAACAACTAATCCAATTTTATACACTCTGTAAGAAATTTTTGTTTTAGAGAAAGAACCAACTTCTGTGAATTTTTACTTGACATATAAGAGAAAGTTGTGGCTTGCTTGACAATATAATATAAAAGAGAAAATTCGCGACTTTTTTGTTGTAGAACGGTCGTGCGAGCAGCGAGAGTAGCGAGGACGGGGCCGGAAGTAGCGCGAGCACGTCTCGAGGTCCCGGAAGCGGCTACAGCGGCAGCGGATGCGCGGGCGGATGGCGCAGCGTCTTTGGAGCCGTGTCCGGCCGCGAGCTCAGATTATACGAGTGCGCACCTTGGAGCCCCGAGGCTTGGGCATCGCCGAGCATAGCTTGTCCTCTCATCGCCACGAGGTAAAATACAATAGTTGAACTAATTCTGTCGGCCATATTGGATCCGCCATTTTGAATTTCGAAAATCTGATATCAAATTCGTGATCAGCGACCCCGAAAACCCCTGGACACTAATTTTCATGTTGATATGAATAAGTTCCACTAATTCTGTCCACCATATTGGATCCGCCATTTTGAATTTCGTTAATCTGATATCAAATTCGTAATCAGCGACCTCGAAACCCTAAAACCGACTATTTTCATTAAAAAAAAGTTATCTGAAAAATGTATGCTTCAAAGGGTTAATTATCGTATATTTCTTCACTAGTGTGAAAAAGTTTTTTTTATAACGAATTTGAGCGTTGTTATCAGATGAGTTACAAAATTTTGTTCCACACTAGCCAAGGACTATATTTTATTCAACCACCGCGAGGAATATGTAATTTCGGACCCCTTCTGAGAGTTAGAAAAATAATGAATTACCTGACTGTCGACGTGAAAGTTCTTCTCCCACGCTAAACTGTGGGAGAAGTACGTACTTCTACCACGCTGTGATCAGCTGTGTCGATACAAGATGGAAAAGAAAACTTTTGATACATTGTAAGAATTTTTTTGAAGAATGCCTCGTAAAAAACAAGAACGAACAATCTATTATAAAAAAAAGGAACAAAAATTAGTAAAAATTTTCTTATCGAATATTAAACAATTGCTACTTAATTTCTTGTTCCTCCATGCAAGTTCTGAGCGAAGCACATTAAAGCAATCTCTAAAAATATATTGTTTCCATATTTATGAGAAACTATGCGACGCTAAATTCAGGAATTGTTCCACATCCTGCCCAGTTTTCTGGATCTAAACACTATGCATAATAATGTGCTGAATGTATTCATACTCTTGTGGCTCGGTCAGCATAAATATGCAAGGTGTTATCGTTATTCCTCAATAGCCAGAGTATGGATTAAAATACCTTGAAATATCAAGTAACGATGAAAATAAATGCTGTTAAAAAAAATGTAGTTTCAGTGTGCTTTCATCCTTAAAAATGTCGATGAATTGCAACAACTTGTAATATTCTCTTTCACTCAATTCTGTCCATGGCGACAAATCAACCCTCAAAAATTCCTGGAACTCCGTGATTGCGTTTATTCAATTTGCGAATCCAGCGCGAACTCCGAAATATATTTTAGCAAGGATTGCGCCCCCGCGGCCGTCATTGTGACCGGAAGATTAGCAAGGAGACACACCGCGCGACCGCCAGATTACCGCAGTTAGCGGTGTTCGCTAGACCATCGCCATTTTAATTAGGAGCCTGTAACACAGCCGCTCGCCGCGTTTTCGCGTCAACGATTCCACGTGATTCCTTCATTTCGGGGTCTCGCTTCATTTCGCGCGCCCGCCCTTTGATTAATTTCGGCGACAGTTTTCAAGTACCAAGCAAAAAGCTGAAAATGCGTGTACGTGGATATGATAGAGATGGCATTGTTCCAGACACGAGTTGAAATGTTATCTTCAATTTTTGTGTTCTATGCAAAAGACAGCCGTAAGCATATTTGAGTTTATTAGCGTAATCAATAATGAAATAAACGATATTCTTTGAGGAAAATTATAATTAACGGTACTTTTCCGATTTTTTATCATAAAAACTTGTCTAACGTTTAAGGAAACTATTATTGTATCTTTTAGATGTTATTAAATTCCCTGTTAATTTTGATAAGTTTTCTGTTTAAACAGCAGATTCTAATGGAAAATTTCAAATTAAAAAGATCAAATTTAAAAGGTTGAGAAATTCAAAAAATTTTAAATTTCTTGTATTTTCAAAAATGTCTTTCTTTTGGAAATTTTTAGAAATTTCGAGATCGTTGTAAATTACTGACATTTTTCATGTGTTTTAGATTTGAAAGTAAAGATATCCGAAAGTTACAAAATTATCGACCCAACAAAAATTTTCGGTAATGTTAAAATTTTTACGGGATTTTCTTTTTTTTTCGGAATTCAAATTTAAAAATTTTCAACTGCATAAGGATTTCCGAAATATCATAATTTTTGAAATTCTTTCAGATGTCTTTACTGAACAAACTGAACTACTGATGTAAATTACTGACATACTCAATCTACTTCAGGTTGAAAATTGAAAATATCTGGGAACCTTAAAATTTCTGAATTTGCGAAAATTTTTCAAACTTTTTACAATGTTAAAAAACGTCAAATTTTCTACTTTTTCATAATTCAAATTTAAAAAAATTGAAAACTTCATAAGGATTTTGAAACAGTTTTATTATTTTCAAAATACTCTAAGTTGTCAAAACGTCTGAACATTTTCGAGTATGAAATTTTAAAATTATAGGAATCCAAAAAATTGAAATTTTAAAATTTGCTAAAAAATTATTCTTTCTAAAATTTCTAAAATTCCTCAAGTTTGTGTTTTGATATTTTGAATCAAAATTTGTAATAATAATTAAAGAAATTAAAATTAACAGTTGATTGTCAATGAAAAAATTGAAAAGTCATCAAAAATTCAAAATTCAAAAAAACAAATTTGAAAGTTTTAAAATATAAAAATTTTTAAATTTTTTGTTTTCCGAAAATTTCATCATTTCAAGAATTTTTTAAACTTCTATTCTTAAATTCGAATTTACAATGCAGTAAAAAATTAAAAAAATTCAAATTGAAAATGAATTCATAATTTGAAATTGGAGAAATTGTAAATTTATTAAAAATTTTTAATTGCGGAAGAAAATCAAATTCGAAAGTTTCAAAAATCCAAACATTTTCAAAGATTTTAGATTAATATAAATTTTATTATTTAAAAAAAATTCCATAATCGTTGAAAATTACTTACATATTCAATTTCTTCAGATTAAAAATTGAAAATATCTGGAAACTGTAAAAATTTCTGAATTTGCGGAAATTTTTCACTTTCTAGAATGTTAAAAAATTCAATATTTTCTACTTATTCATAATTCAAATTTCAAAAAATTGAAAACTTTATAAGGATTTTGGAAAAGTTTTATAATTTTTAAAATACTCTAAGTTGTCACAAATTCTGAACATTTTTGACTATGAAATTATAAAACTTTAGAAATGCAAAAACGAAGTTTTCAAATTTCTTAATATTCCATTATCTCTAACATTTCTAAAAGTTTCTAAGTTGTCAAAAATGTGTAATATTTTTGATGTTTTCAAAATTCCAAAATTGTTCCATCATACCAAATTGTCCAAAATTACCCACATTTTTTACTTTTTCGAATTTCGTATAATCTTAAAAACCAATGAAGATTATGAATGATATTCATGAGTAATGCGGCTAAGGGTAATTTATAAAATGCATTTTTGTGAAATTCTTTCATTATTATGTCTCATTCCAAGTGAACTCACTGACAGGTTCTAAAGTGTTTCAGGGTTTGATTGTGCAATGAATGTTACGTCGTAGATCATACAATAAAATCCCGACAATCGGAATATGCAAAGACGCATAAATGGTTGATACATCTTGTCGCAAACATGAATGACCGAAAAGTATGTCAATCATTCCCTATCATGGATAGATCACGTACAAGCACTCAATGGCGCTCGATGCTTAGAAGCGCAAGGGTTGGCGAGCTAAGTGATTAATCACCAGCTCTTAATTAACGAGGAATCAGTTTACTCGGCCGCATCCGCTTTTTCTTAAGTCCGCTCCATCAACCTTTCACTTTTTCCTTTTCTACTTTCGTTTCCCGCTTGATGCGAACTATGAGGGGTTTTTTGTTAGAGTTGTTAGGTGCAATTAGACATGAACAACTTTGACGGAGTTTTATTGAAGATGGATGGAAGTTTTTCAGCTGGAGATAGTTTTAGAAACTTTGATTCGATGTAAAGGAGAGCAACCTTTCACTGATTTTAATAAAACACAAATTCGAACTTTTTTAAGTAAGAGTTTTTTCATAAAACTGTTTCACTTCAATCTTTGGAACTTTTACCCGAAAAATCCTCCTCCCGGGAATCGATTATTCTCTTCGTTATATAGTCCACGAGTGAACCACAGCGATAATGTTATCGCAGTGAATCACGGGATCGCGAGTTTGACGAAGAATCCGTGTGGGGCAGCGGATAATACATTGGAAACATGGAAATGCGCTGAGATATCAAACGCGGCAGCGAACGTGTATCCTAACGCACTCCCTGCGGAAGCGACCCTGCAGTTACAATTGGTTGGTTATGTTACGGTGTAGTTGGGCAAAGTTACATTGGAGGTGAATGAAACACGGACCTTATCTGCCGGCACTTTGCTCCGTATCCATCTGTTTCCATCCCTTCTGCCATTCTCCGTTTTTCCCCTTTATTCCGAGCAGGTCCAACCTTGCTGCACTTTGATGCATATACGTAATTGCGAACGCTGAAATTTCGATACGAATATATCGAGAAGGCTTTTTAGTCAATTTGGAAATTATGGATGATATAATGAAGAGTTGTTTTTTTGACAATTGGATCTAGGGACGTGGAAGTTTATTCTGAATTGGATATGTTTCTGCTCCAAGTCGATTTCTAATACCCAGGTAAAAATGAGTAGATCTTTTGATATCTACATGAGATCGACAGAGATCTCTAATTTGGGTACATCTCTTTAGATCTACGTAGATCTGCGTTAATCTACATAGATCTATAGAGATCTGCATAGATGATGCGAGAGATGGAAAATAGAGATATATTTGTAGATATACGTAAATCCAGAAAGATCTACCAGCAGACATATGAAAATGACCAAAATGAACAAATAGATCTATAAAGATCTTCATAGATCTAGCAGCAGATACATGGAAATGACCGAGATCAACAAATAGATCTATGAAGATCTTCGAAGATCTACCAACAGATCTATGGAAATCAACCGAGATCTACAAGTAGATCTGCGAAGATATACGGAGATCTAGTAGTACATCTATAAGAATCTACGGTGATCTACGAGTAGATATACAGAGATCTAGATCTATGTAAGTCTACGGTTATTTATTACAAGATCAAATGAGATCTATAGATATCTATAGTAGATATCTGAATATTTCCTACAGATATCCAGAGGTCTATTGTAGATCTCCAGATATCTACTCATTTTTACCTGGGTATCGTTGAGTACATCCGACCAATTAGAAAACAAACGTTCCAGTTAGTGATGTAATATGATCTTATCAGTTCGTTTTCTATATAAGGAGGCTAAGAAGTGAGGAGTTTGTATTAGTTCGTTGTACGTTCTAAGTGACTCTTTTCGAAGGGAATTCTGTATTGTCTTGGAATTATGACAGTTGTTTTTTTTACAATTGGATTTGGGGACGTGGAAGTTTATTCTGAATTGGATATTATGACTTGGTTTTTTCTAAAGGAGTCACGAGAATGGAATTCATAATGTAAAGAATTTCGCTATAGCGAACTGCAATTGCTTATTGTGAGTAGGAGAGTGAGAAGATGTATTGTTTGAATTGTCGATTTATGGATGTTCATTATAGATTGATGTAATTGTAATATATTGTATTTTCCTGAAGAGGGCATAAATAAAATGCCGTAAGCTCGAGATATGAAATGAAGGAGAATTTGTTGTTCTTTGATCCAAAGTGATCGTATTTCTGATGTAAATTGAAATAAAGGAGTGTAAATGAGGATTTGATATAATTAAGAGGATTTTTTGATATTGCTACAGGTCAAAATTTTGGGTTCACCGCTTCTGAAAATTTAAATTTTTTCATGATGCAAGTATTCGACTTTCAGGAATCCAATATAATAGTAGTTTACTCGGTATTTGACAAGGTTGACATGTATTTTATTTTTTCTCGACATTTTTTACGAATAGTGGTCATTTAGCTTTTATTTTTTATAATTCTGAATAATATTTTTACCCTCGTTTTTTACGTAATAAATTTCCTCGTTATATTAAATGTGTAAGAACAATATTTATAGATATTCATTTTTTTATTATTATTTTATTACTATTTTTATACATATATTATTATATACTATACCTTTATATTATTATTAAATATAATTATTATATTTATATTTATTATTTTATTACACTTTTAATTAAATATTTTGCTGAATTTTCTTAACATTTTTAAAATCTCTCAAAACGTTTTACATTGAGATTTGTTCAAGTTTTTCCAATCTCTCAAGTCGTTCAACTTATACATTGATTTTTCAAAATAACTTTATCAAGTATTTTTGAAAAATTGTTAGAATTTGGGATCGAATTTTAGTTTTAAAACTTTGCAACTCCCAAAATGTGGCATTTGGCTTTCAGTTTAACCTCAATTGAATCTTGAAATTTTTAAGTTTTTGATCAAAATCAATGTGTGGGTTAACATTTTCCATTTTCCTCTAATTTTTAGGATTTTTCATATTTCCTTAGTATTTTTAAAACTTACAAAATTTTTTATACTATGTACTATGGATTTCTGTAAGACTTTCCTATATTAAAAGAACTTTAAATATTTATATTTTGTTTTATTATATTACTTACACAGATTTTGAGTACTTCTTAGAACAATTGAATTTTGATATTTTATGCTATTCATAAAATTTTTTAGGATTTTCTGATATTTTTCTAAATTTCTAGTATTTTTGTGAATTGCTTTATAGATGTCGAGAATTTGATGCTGTAGCATCGAAATTTTCAACAGTTTTGAGTATTGTAATTGATGTTTTAAAAACATTGTACATAATATAGATTTTTAATATCTTTTTTTTTGTATTTTTTCAGTATTTTTACAATCAGAAGAATTTTTCTGTATACGAATGGATTAATATATAGATTTTAATCATTATGTTCTCTAGGAATAAAAGTTTCATAAATTGTTGAGGAAAACAAATATGCAAAATTCTGAAGTATTAAAGTATTTCTAGTGTTTCTCGCATTTTTTTACTGTTGATAAAATTTTTCAGTATTTCGATAGATTTATAGTATTTTCGTAGATTTCTATACATAAATTCATAGAATTTAATGATCTCAGATTCAAATTTTCATTGATTTTTGAGAATCCTATAATTTCTAGGGTAGTTCAAAATACATAGATTTCGAAAGTTTTACAGATTTCTTGTATTTTCGTATTTTTCGAGGTTTTGCAGTGTCTTCTAGTATTTTCACTAACTTCTAATATTTCTATAGATTGCTAGCTACATTTTTTAGACATTTACGCTCTAGACTTCAAAGTTTAAGATCTTTTGTATTCGTTTTTATTTTTTAGAAAATAATACTTTCATAGATTTCCACTATTTTAACTAGTTTTTACAGCTTTTGTATAAGTTTAAAGATTTTTCGGTATTTCCATAGATTTATATGTAGATTTTTAGAATTCGATGCTCCAGGGTTAAAAATTTTTGGTTAGAGACTTTGCATTTTCATAAATTCTTATTTTGTTTTATTCTTCTCTGCGTTATCTTAGCCAAACATTTATGATTAACAAGTTTTGTCTAGAAAAAATTTTTCTGTAGCCAGGATAATTGTTATTTTTGAGTTTGTAAATTAAAATGTTTTGTTTAATTTACAGAACTTACATAAAACCGTTCGTTATTTCCTTTAGATTTCAGTAATTACATTTTCGAACATTTCTACTTATTCCATTATTAATTAATAATATTTTTATGCATTATTCTTTAAAATTCCTTTTTTCAATATTCATTAGTATACTTTATTTTATCATTACATGAATTCAAAATTGAATTAAGTGTATTATGCACAGGTCGATTGTGCACATTTTTATGGATTCGTTCACAAGACGATATAAAAATCATTTCATAATATAAATTTGAAAATTCCAAAAACCTAATGCTACACGTTTTGAATTTTGTGATTATAGTAATGAATTCCTGAAAAAAATGCACAATAAATTAGTCTAGAAAACTATTTTCTTCAGAAAAAGCCGGAACTTACGAAAAATTTGTAAACTGCACATAAAGAAGTATTAGGTTCCAGCAACCTAATAATTTAGTAAAATATGGACCAACCAAAGTTTTGTTCATTTCAACTACAGTTTGCGTCATGAAAATCTTATATTGTTATTAATAATGAAAACTTCAGTTGCCATACTTAAAAACTACACGGAAAAAACAGTATGGTTATAGCATGCTCAATTGAGGTAGCCATAACCACAAAAAATAGTAACATTTGCCCTAACCTCAGATGTGGTTGTGACGACCACAGCAATAATGTTGTTTACTCTTCTTTGGAAGACAACTACTGTGCGGGTGTGACAACCACACAAATCAAGCTTTGATGCAACTGCGATGTAGGTGCAGCAGTCACTTGATTGTACTTGTATGACAATTACTGCGTTGTCTTATTTATCATTATCATTATTTATTTATTTATTATCCAGCCATATCATTGTTTTGAATATATTTTAACAATCATGATTATCGTTTGTTTAATTTTAAACCATAGAGTTTAATAAAAAAACATTCTAACCTCAAAACATGATCTGCTTGGCCTTTATCGATGCATATATATTATCGAGCACGTCCATAACAATTTATAAACAATTTTCTTCTCGCCCATCCAATAGTTTTCAGGAATTCGTCGCATTCTTTATTCACTTTGTGACACTAAACATTCACAATAAACGCGGTTGTAAGCAGTTGTAGGCGTCGTAAGTCAACACACACATTTTGAGGTTG
>JAPYZL010160572.1:0-25056 GCA_030522825.1 Platygaster orseoliae
TTTTGTAAACATTTCCTATAAAACACTAAGCTATAGGCTTGCTCTTTATAGAAGAATAATCATTATCCATGCAACCTTATAATTTGTTATTCAAAATTGGCAATGTAAAAATACGGCCGGCTTAGCCCCACTCTCCCCTAATCAAATGTTAATTAAAATATATAGAAGAGTTTACAATAAAATTTTTAAATATCATTGAAGGAATTTCTTTCTGTACAGATACTCTTAACTCAATCGCTTTAAATTGTTAAAGTCATAAATAATGAAAAAGAAAAAAATTGGAAAATATGAAAAAGGTGTTTCGTTTGTTTAACAATATTCAAAATAAAAAAAAACATTAAAAAAAGTACATTTCTGTTAAATATGAACTTACAATTTAGATAACAATAAGAATTCAATTACGATAATTCAGTATTTTTATAATTTTATTGATCTTCGATATTAATTTGATTGTAAACTTAAATATATAAAAATTAACTGATTTTGCAGTCATCAAAAATACTTTCGGTTTCGGTTTCGGTATTTAGTGTGAAGACCTTTTAAAGAACTCAAATTATTAAAATTAAATGCAACCAATATAATTATTCCGCCACAACAATTATTAATGAATAACTAACGTCTATTTTCATTCTTACAATTTTTCAAAAACGCATACATAAGACATGACCGCCTATAATAATGTATAGTGAGTGAATAAAACACGCAAGCAACAAATAAATACAATAAAATAATTGAGTTTATTCACTCATTCATTTCTTTTGCAGGATAATGATTGAAAATTGCCATTTTTGTTCACTATATATAAAAGAATATCACTGAAAACCGAAAGAATAATGAAATGAACACTGAAAAACCAATTTGGTTGGCTCAAACAAACGTTTGGTCGTTATTTGACCTACTAAATGTTTGCTTTACTAAAATAGAATTTTAGTTTAGACAAACAATTTCAAATTTACAGAAACGTAAATTTTTTGTCTAAACGAAAATTTGTTAAAGTCTAATAAAATTAGTTTGTGTGAACTAAAAATTTATTTGAGTTAACTAAATATGTTTTTCAGTGAAGGATTTTCGTTGACTGGAAAATCGATTATATCTAATTTATTATCATTGATTCAGTGAAATAAAGAACCCAATATTAACTTCAATTTCGTGTATCAAAATTTAGAATGTTACCTGGAGAACGAATAAGTCATAATTTGGACTAAAAATAGTTTAGTTGCTCCAGTTTTGAAAAATGAATCAATTTTATTACTGTCAACGCATTTTATCGAAGATTCGTGCAAGGGCACTTCGGGGATGGATCGCAGGTGTCTCACATAACGGTCTTGTTATGCACGCTCGCGCCAGTGTTGGTATACTTTTTCAAGTAGGCGAGTATGCATAATAGATGTGAAGTATCATATACAGTCAGTTTACAAAGTATTTCGTATGCGAGTTATAGTACGTAAAACTTTATGGACTGAAGAATGCGAGAGTTTGTCGGGTACTCTGGGGTTGAGAATTTTTTCGCTTACGTCCACTGAACTATACCAAAACTCGTTCATAATTGATTTACGTGAATAATTTATGAAAGCATACTTTTCTCAATGTTTAAAAAACGTTTCACGCACATTTTGATTCTGCCTGGGAAAACACGCGGTTTGTATGGAATTTATTCTTTTTTCGTCACGAAATGTTGACGATACCGAAATAGAAAAAAAAAAAATTTTTTTTAACAAATGAATTCGGGGAAAATCCTTCTAAAAGTTTTAACGGGAAAATCACTAAGTCCGCTATAGTGGCCATGTTACGAATTCTTCCAGACCAATAGCAGAAAAAAGAAGAAAAACCTGTTTTTCAGACAAATTTTCAACGCTACGAGGCTTTATTTCTTACCTCGAACTAGAGAGACATTTCGTACAAAAGAATTAACTCGTACAAAAAATTTTCTCCATTCAAAATCCACAAACAACTCCGACGTGACCCTCAGCTTTGAAACGTCTGAACAATAGTCTTTTCTACATTACCAAGTAATGCTGATTAAGCGTGAACATAATAGCATAATTTTTTTCCTCAGAAGAACACGACAAAAGCAGAGAAAAGTTAAATTCATATTGTTATAACGCATTGACACCGCGCAAGAAATACTTTGAACTACTTTCCCTTTATTTTTGTCGACCCGTAAAGCTCTTTTATGCTGATTGCGTAAAAAACGCACGAATCGTTACGAATTTTTACAACTTCATAAATTTATTCTTCAGCCGTTACTTGAACCGTTTTTCAACGACGAATTGCGCGTGATTTATGTACATTCCTCGGTATAAAAATTAAAATAATTTTTTCCTTGAAGTCTTACTCAGGAAAGTAAAGCAATTTAATTTGTTTTGTGACTTTATGATCCGAGAGAAAAATAAACTTTAGGCAATGATTATCCGTGAATTTCGCCATTTCAGATTACCGTTAAGAAAAAGGCAATGAAATTATTTTTTTAAAAAAACATTTGTCATTATGAAATTGGCGTTGACGTAACTTAAGAACTGCATTTTACTTATCTGTTCAAGTCACGTCCATTATCTAAAAGAAAGTCTTGGGTTACAGTGGAACCTCGGTTTAAGAGGTAAAACGCTAAGCTCGTCTCTTTTTTCGAATGAAAAACCGGCCGTTTAATCTCGCGTTCGGTCGAGCGAGCACAGGCCAGGATTAATTGGATCGCATTGTCGTTAATGAAAAGATTCTCTAGCTGTGAAAAACGTGTAAATGATTCACTCGCAAAAAGTTGCAAAGACAATATAATCTCTTTTTCGTCGACATTTTCGAATGGTACAAAAAGTTATTGAGCAGTTTAAAAAATGAAGGTAATTTTTATAAGTGCTTTGAAATTAACAGTAAAATGTGTCTTATAAACAATTATATTTTGTCATCAACATTTTCGAATAGGAATAAATCGTCTCAGAATTGAACAGATGATAAAATTTTTTGTGTACTCAGGAATGAATAGTTATAGTTTTTCTCTTTCATACGCTAGAAAGGTAATTATGTACAAATTTTATAAAAGACTTGTATCAAGAAACTTTCCGTTCATTGTTGAGAAGTTGTTTATTAGACAATATTTATGACTTGTATTTGAGTGTTTGAAATAGAAAATTGAAGAATCATTAATTGAAATCATTAATTATGTTTATATTTTGAAGCTTTGATTGAATTTAAAGATAAAAAAATGAATTATAATATTAATTTTAATACAATAAAATTAGAAAGTGGTTGAAAAACTGACAATTATGAAATTGAAAAATGAATCAACGAAGGATTCGTGAAGAAAAATTGGCGTGAAGCCTGGTAGAAAAGGGAAAAATTTTTCGGAGAGAGAAAAACTGTGGAAAAGCGGCTTTTCCAAGCAGGAATAATTCGCAACTAATCGCGGGTAGCGCGTGGCACTTGGCGTAAAAAACAATAACGCCGACGTGGATAATGTTGCTAATGCGCAGCGAGCGAGCGAGTTTTGCAACGCGCTGACTGCAGCTCTCTTGCGAAACTCGGTCGCAACCATCGAACGCTCGACTAACTCAACAACTCTCTCTGCATGAAATTTTTTTCATCTTAGTTTTTCAAATTCTAATATTTACAATTACACAAAAAATTTCCACAAAACCTAATAGATGTATATAAGAGCTGTTAAAAGGTAAGTTCTCGCATTTAAAAATATGGCGAAAAAAGCTTTTTGCCATCTCAAGATATTTTATGCAGCAGGGGTGGTTTTTCCGACAAAAGATATTTCTTTTTTGATTAAGTAATTTTTAAGGAAAAATTTATTTTTAAACTAGGATTATTGTTATTTTCGAGTTAGTAAAATTAATGATTCTGAATTTCGTTCAATTTCGAAAAATCAAATGAAACAATTTTTTAAATGAATTATCATGACATTTTCCTGATTTCACATATCATAATAATTAACATTATTCGAATTTCAGGAGGGGTTTCGCCCCAAAACCCCCCTCTGCCTTTTTTAACTTGACCTATACTAACGACTTTGAAATTACTTCTTCAAGTTTCTCATCAACAAGATGCCTAGAATGAGAAAAATTACAATTTCATTTCTGAAAATAGATTGCAATTACTTGCAAATCGCTCATTAAAACGGTGACAACAACGATTTGCGCGTAACGAGCGTGAGGAATGTAAAGGACGGGATTTCGTGAAATGATAATAATCCGATCCGATGACACACGTCTTTCGTAACGGAATCACGAGTGGCGAAATGCGCACATGTATTTACCGTCAATTAAATCAGTAGCGAAATCCCTGCGTTTCGTGGCTTCTTTCGCTCAAGTTATTCCGGTTCATGAAAATTTATCGACCGAAGTGGATTGGGCAATGGAAATAATCAAGATGTTTCCGAGCACTGTGGATCGTTGATTTGTTAAATAAACCGCGCATTATTCCGAGCGTAATGAAAATACCGTGTTAATCCATTTCAATCTCCGAAATTGCATCGAAACGTTACTTCAGCTCTTGTATTTTGAATGGTTTTTCGAGTTTGCTGGAATTACTAGAGTTAATTGCCATTTCATGAATTTATCCAGCAATTAATCAAAAGCGTAAACCACAAAAATTGAATTTTTTTAAAAGCAACCTTTGTTTTACCAGATTTTGAAGTAAATTTCAAAATCTATGTACATGCCATTTTTTTTTAATTCAGAATTATACCTCAGCTCCTGAACCTCCTTAAGATAATTTAAATTATCGTAGATGCCAAAAAACTCACCTGCAACAGAAAAACAAACGTTCTACATTAATAAAAATGTTTTTCGAATCAATTTATTAATAAATTCTTACAGTAACATGAGTTATTATATATGAGTGGTGCAATATAGTTTTTATCTAATATTTTGTGTAAAAACAAGTTTTTCAAAGAAAGTTTGAAAATTCGATATCAGCAGAACCTTCTACGGTTTATATAATCGCTAATTATTATTAAATTTTTCGCTCGAGACAGGAAATGCACTTCAAAGCGAGTTCTTTTTCCCAACGCCTCGAATTTCCATGACCAAACAGATTTTAAAAGAGCTGGCTTCGACGTGAAAAAAATTTGCATGAGAATAACGTTCCCATACTTGGAGTTTCGCATTTGCTATAAAATTGCAACGCGTCAAAGTTATGGAGCATTAAAAGTTTTTCTAACGTCTTCGAATCGTTTGAATTTTATTCTTGTGAAACTTTGTTGATCGATGAGCTTGTATCACGAAATATGCGTTTAAAAGAAACAATCGTTTTGGATTTGAAGATTTTTTTTAACTTTCTGTGTAGTTCATCAATTCTTTGTATTTCTGCAAATCAGAATGTTTGGATTTGAAGTTAATTGAGTTTGAAAAAATAAAAAAATGTAAATCCTGCAGTTTTTTAATTTAACAATATTTTGAAAAGTAGAAGATCTTGGGAATTATCTGAAAACTTTAATGTGTTTGAAATTTTGAAGTTGGTTGGTTGTGGGATTTAGAATTAAAATTTAGGAAAAAAACAGCCAAAAATATAGGGCCATGTTTTAATATTTTTACGAATAGTTTTTTTAAAAATTTTCATCAGGTAATCAAGAGACTCATTCATTAAAAAAAATAAATGAACAAATAAATAAATAAATCGAAATCTAAAAAACATGAGAAGAATTGATAAATTACAAATCTTAATGGGTTGGATAAATGTTTGTGAAATTTGAAAAATTTTTAATATTTCATTTCTTGTTTGAAATTCGCGGAATTTTGTTTATACCAAAAAAAGCGTTGAAAATTTCTAAGATTGTTATTAATTTTGTAAAAATCGAAAAATTTATTCAATTCCATAAAATTTCGTAAAAGATTGTAGATCGCAAAAAATTTTAAAAATTCAGAAACTACACGAACTGCGTGATATACACTCCTAATTTTTTAGGATCAAAACATGTTTGATCGTACGATAATAGTGGATTATTTTAAAAATTTCAATATAAATCAAAAAATTTTTTTTATGATCGATAAACATTGTAAATCATAAAAAGTTTTAATAATTTCGTAAAAATATAATTTTTAAATTGATGCATTTTTTCGTGATTACATTTGAGCATTTTACCCAATTAAAACATTAATCCTTTCCCAATTTCAAATCCACGAAAACAACGCAAGAAGAAAAAAAACTTAGATATTCTGAAAAAGCACTCGATTTGCTCTATAAATTCATTTCGTTCTCAATCCCAAAACCCATGTTCTTATTTCTCACCGATTTTAATTGTCCTATTTCCCGTTCCCGAATTGCGGGATTATCTCGAAGGCGACAAAAAAGATGCCGCCATTGCTTCGTGAGAAATTGACTCGGGAATCAAAGTCGAATTAAACGGAAACCGAATGGAGGAAAAAATTCCAAGCATCGCTCTGTTAATCAGACGAAAAATCACAGCCGGACATTGCTGCCGCCGCTTTCTCCTGGAGAAAGCAGCGCGTTTGGATGTTGTTTTTCCACTGTATTGGCCACTCTTCGAACGTTGAAAACCACGAATCGCATTGTATGTAGGTATAACATTGACGTTTTTACTGCTTATTTCTTCCGGTTTATAACAATTTTATAGAGCTTGTATATAATTTAAACTCGAATCAAATCCATCAATCAGATTTTTTAATTTTTTTCTGTACACAATGAGACAATTCTTGCGCTTTTTTCCAGATATATTGCAAAAAGTACAATAATATTGTAGTTTTTACAATGTAATTGCAAAAATTGCAACAATCCTATAATAATTACAATATTTTTTTCTCAGTGTACAAAATTATTACTGCACAAAGTGAAAATGTGAAAATATAATTTATAACTTTCGGAAGAAACAAGTCATTTTTCGGTAAAATTGTAGCAAAAAGATTTTCAATAGCATAAAGTTAGTTTTGAGATTTCCGACGTGCTCTGACACCGTTCCGCTTCATTACAGTGCGAGTACGCGGATTCCAAATATGCAGCGTTCTCTACTGTATAGCAAATTGCGCGATCGCGATAAACACGGTGACAAAAGTAATCGCCGTGGAGATAAATCGCTCGGTTCCGTTCGTTCGCGCGCCCTCGAATTACGAATAAATAAGCGGAAAGGAACGTCGAAATCGCGTTTAATCACGCTCCAGCGCCGACGCTTTTTCCAACACCCGCGAATATCACGCTTTTCAGGTGATAAATATGATAAATATGGAAGTGCGCCGAAGTAGGCTATGAAAAAATTGATTCGATCGATCTTCGTGAAAATAGAAAAACAATTGGCGTGAGATACAATTTCATGTTCAAGTATTTATTGGTCAACCAGTGAAAACTTTTACCGAAATAAAAAATAATTGATTCTTTTGTATACAGCAAAATTTGAAAAAAGCCCAAAAAGAAAACCTGGCACCCAAACATACACTTCTTATTTTTAAAGTCAATACTTATGTTATTTCAACAAGATTTGGATAAATAAAAAATTATGAAACTATCATCATTGAATTTCTGTTGTAAAATAATATTATATTCAAAATAATAATTGCGGGATTCAATAGTTTAGACATCGAAATTTCAACAGTTGAGTAGAAAACTTTACCACAATTTGACATTAAAAAAAATTATTTATGGAAAAAGTAACGGCTGCAATTCAATTTTATATTTCCATGTCATTTATGTATAATATATAAATGTTCACTATGCGAGTACCTTTACGTTAAAAAAATTCAACAAAAGTTTTTTAATATAATGAAGTTTCCTGTTCATTTTCAAAATATTTACACAGTGACTCTAAAATTAAAAAAAAAATTCTTTAACGTTCATTGTTCACTTCATACGTTGATTCGATCTCGATAATTGAAAAATTCATATCAATCATACAATGAAAAATTTTTGTTACACCAATACCGCAATTTCAACTAGTTTTTCTCTTCGTTGGTTTTTATTTCGTATATTACAACAATCACCTTTGGCGATTTCCATTTTATTACATTGGCGAACTTCTCGACGCAGCATATAATTTATTAAATATTCAACCTGCTAAAACGTTCCGGAAATTCATCTGATCATTACTGAATTATAAATGAAAATTTTAGAACTTAATTATGATCGAAGGAAATTTCAAAACTACATACGATATTCAGGTAACTATAATATTAAAAAAAAACACACTTTTATGAGATTGATGAAAATTTCCAAAATCTTAAACATTGATCAGTTTTTCAATATTATTTAACTGTGCGCCAAATTTTCAATAATTTCAATAATGTAGGAAAATTTCTCTGAAAACATACAATACATATTTCTGTGATTTTCATAAACGTCTAAGCTTTTAGATAAAACATCAACAAAAAAAAGTAACAATTTCCTATAAACCTGAAACGATGATTAAAACTTTTAACTTGAGCTTTCACGTAGCATTTTTTTTCTAGCTGTAGTTATTCGTGATATCACTACGTCATTGCCGACGGACTTAATTGACAACGATTCGCGGGAGAAATTTCGCGCGCGGCGTTAATTGAAACAAAACAAGGCCGTCGAAAATATTTTAATTAACGAGCGGAAGCACGATCATGGTGCGAGAAAATTTATTTGGAAACCAGCGTGAAAAATGCGCGAAGGCCAAGTGATTGATAGGGGACGTAATTTTCCGATCCAACTCCGCTTTCCTCTATTTTTTCCCTTTTTTGCGCGTCGGTGATTGACAATTTTTTTTGTCTCGATGTTATGACTCGTCGAAATTTTTCGGGACATGCCACGTTTTATTGCCTACAAGTGTCTGGATGTTTTGTTTCGTAATTGCGATTTTATCGTGGCTATTTTTTATTTTTTTTACGTAAATCGTAATGGGTTTCGGGTTTCAAGTTTTTTTGAATCCGTAGAGTTTTGAATTTATGCATGAATATTTCAGTATACTTTTTGTTTTTATGTTAAATTTGATTGTTTATGATTTGTGAATTTATTGACAAATAAGCCCGATTTAGTATTTGATATACTTTCATGAAATATAAATTGCGCCTTTAATTTATGTAAAATTAGTAAATTCACTGAACATCTTTATTTTGTGAGATGAAAGATTTGAAAACTTGATAATACAGAAAATCAACTCAAAACTGTACTTTTAACAACTATAACAAAAAACTATGTTTGAAGAACAATGATAGAGCATGGTACTATTTCAATTTATTTTTTGAAATATCAACCAATGTAAAATTCTCTAGATTTTTGAATTGATGCACGAATATTTAACTATTTTCATCGTTTCCATACTAAATTTTCATGTTAATGTTTTTTGGATTTACTGAAAAATAATTATGATCGAGTATTTTTCATAGTTTTAGGCTTAAAACAATTCAGGGCATTTCGACAAGTTATAATTTCATGAAATTCTGGAATTCACTATATATATTTATTATTTTGGATGAAAAACAGACTTTGAAAAATAATTCCACAGAAAGTCAACTCATAATTTTTTTTTATAATTATAAATAAAAAAATACGTTTTGAGAATAATAATGGTTAATAAAACCTTTGATTCGAATGATTACAATTTTAATAAAAAAAAAACAATTGATGTACAATTTCAATAATGTTTTAATCCACAAAGTTTTTAATTAATAAACTATTATTTGACGATTTCATTATTTCCATATTGAATCTGAATGAACGAATTAATTGAAAACAACAAGAAAATCTACAAAACTGTCGTAATCATGGAAAATTCGGAAAAAATTCGGAAATTTGATCATTTTGTGTTGTGAATAGTGTCATAATTCTCGAAACAGAAAACACGCGATTCTGAATGTAAATGAGCGCGGCGTGTGATTGACAATTCTCACGTAAGTTTATTCATAATTTAGCATTTCCGCTGTGGCGCTCTCCGCGAAACTCAAACTTTGTGTAGCAAAGCTAACGCATCGCTCAACGTGCCCAATGCGCGTGTGGCTATGTACTTTCATACGTGCCCCGGGACATTTGGACGATTTACGAAACATTACATGCTTCGAGTGAGACCGTTCTACGTGCGAGAAAGTCGAAATTGCGCTTTAAGGAAAAAATACGGCCCCGAATATAACCACGGCTCGTATGAAAATGAATCTCCCAGGTAGTTGAAATAATTTAGTCCCCTCCCCCCCGTTTTTGGAATAACAGTGATTTCCTACTGAATAATTTTTTTCTTAGTATAAAAGGATTGTTGAAACGATTATTACCAAGTGGGTCAATGGTCTATACGTGGTAGTGATTTCTTAGGAATTTTCGAGTGAGATATGTACGTAAAGTTTCTGTTTGTTAAGTAAAAAAAAATTATGAAGTAGGTAAATTTGTATTGACGAACTGAAAATTTATTTAAATTAACTCTTTTTTTTTAATGTAGTGTTTTTTCATCTTTCGAATACAATCTAAAATACAATAAAATTTATTTTTTTTAAATTGTGAAGTTATTTCATTAAATTGTATTTTCTTGTTTAATCGTATAAGTATGAATTAAAAAAATTAATTGTTTACAAATAAAATTTGTTCATCAGTAATAATCTTCACTTTGCAATTTTCTAATGACTGATGATTGAACAACATTTTTCAACAGGCAACAACTACACTTGAAGATAACAATAATTCACCAATCTACAGATTTTGATGACAAAATCATCGATTTCTCGTTCCTTCACTTTTCTCTATAATGATACGTATAGGGTATCATTACGTATAGTATAGTACGAGTGACTGAGTTTCTCAGTCACTTGTCAATAACTGAGAAATGACGACTTTCTATGCGGAAAATGGACGAGGTAAGGTCCATCTCGCGCAAATTATAAAGTGGAAATGCCAAAGCCAAGAAAGTTCTTCGTCCATTCGCATTCTAAAAAAAGGAAAAAATTGTGGTCACGAAAAAACACGGAAAATGATGGGCACAGGAATCAATTCCATCTCCAGCTTCGTTTTTTAGCGTATAAGAGCTGAGAGAAAGCACTGAAAAAACCGGGATTCGTTCCAATCAGCCTCGGAAAAAAAAATTATCGACCTCGATGACGTTCGTGACGTCGGAGAAAGCGCCTTGTGTGTCATAAAATATTTCGGCCCAGCTCGAAATTGCGCGTTCTCTTATTAAAGTTACCGAGAATCGCGAAAAACACGCGCTATCAAAAAGAGGAATAAAAACTCGGGAGGCAAGAATCTTTTTTCGCAAGTTGCACACGCGGAATTTCCGAGTTCGGATCAACTTTCGACTCATATTCAGACGCACACGCAAGCAACTCGAGGAAAAAAAGATCCCACGCATCGTAGCGGGGAAAATTTCTCTTCTTCTTGAAAAATACGGAAATGAGAAAATGTTGGTTTTAATTGACATCAAAAAGATTTGTGAATTTTGTGTTTCGTGGATATTTTTTCTATGAATTAAAAATAAATTTCCTTTTATGAACAATTTTTGAAAAAATGGTTTGATAGTTTGTATACATGAGATTGTTTCAGAACAGTTTGGAATATCACTGAGAACGGAATTTTGTCTCTTCTGTAAAAAACTGTAGAAGTGACAATAAGTTTTTTTAAATTGGAGGAAATTTAACTGTCGAGAAACTGAGTGGTATTCTTTAAATTTGAAAATTTTTTATAAATTTAACGCGAAAATTCTCGAAAGCTTGTTCGACGCACACCCTGCACTTTTTCTTGCTTTTCAAAGATAACTATTACTTCGATGGATATGAAAAATAAGCGACTCGAGCAAAAAACGGAAGCAGCGTTATAAGAAATCGCCGGACAACATTTTCAGTCGCTCTTTTTGCGACTTGATCGCAAAAACGAAACGCGGAAGTTGCCCTCCTCCCGCTGGAGAGGTGCGGGAAGCAGGTATAACGGAGCTCGTGAAACTTGTACTCTTTCGTTAGCCGCTTGCTCGCTTCGTTTTGCCGTCTTGTTTTTCTTGCTCTGACGTTGCGAGATCGCCAGAATTACGCCGGGAAGCGAGGCAAACGAATTCCCTGGATTTCATTTCCCGGCCACTTGACTTCCTTGTCAGCCAACCATTATAAATAAATAATAAGCCTTCCCCTCCCACCTCTGTGACAAATCCTTCATTTCTCATGAAAATTTCAAGTGCAAAAGAGAAAACGTTTGCTCTACAGAGTTCTCCGATTCTCAAGAATTGAAATTATTTAGACAAAGAAAAAAAATGCGATCAACAGATCGGTTGAGGATATTTTGAACCCAAACACTTCTGCCATTATTATTTTCGAAATTGTATTCAAATTTTAAATTTTTCTTTGAGCACTGAAAGAATACGAATTAAATTTCTCCTGCTTTTTCGTCACGCAAATGTGATTAATCACTTCGCGGGTGATCGAATCCGGGAGTAAAAAATTTTCAAAGATAATTCGAACGCTTCGATTGGAATTTTTCCCCGTTGGTTCGACCCATCGTGAATATTGACGAGTATAGTGCGAGGTGAAAAAAAGAAATTCCCGTTGGAACTGTATTCGCACGTTTATTTTCCGCGGGAAACTTCATTTCGGCGCACTGATTTGAATATCGAAGCGCAAGATAACGCGGAAAGGGCCGGAAATTTACAAAGAGAGCTCCGGCGACGGCGATAATGCGGCACAATATTCCGAAAGCCCAAAATGTTCCGAGCAACAACGCGCGGCTTCATTATTCCCTCGCAGCAAACTTTCCCGATTATGCAAATGTCGCGATTTTCGAATCCGAAAGTCACTTTTGGCACAGGCGAAAACAACTTTTGCAAGCTTCGTTCCGGAAGTGGAATAGTATATTGTTCTCCTAGAGGTGTAACGGTTAATTTTGCAAAAGAGGTCATTGTCACATTCTTTGAAAAGGAAGACTAATTTTGGATACATTTTAAAAAATGAGACTAAACATAAATAATGAATTTGAAAGTAAATGAAAATAAAAATAAAGAAAATTGAAACAAGTAATGAAACGAATCAGTGAAAGTATAGAATTTTTGAAATTTCTGAAGTATCTTATGGAAAACATGAGCGTCGTGAACATTTTAAATAACGACATCATGGGAGTTAATTGAATTCTGGTGTTCCTGGATTTTGGTAAGAAAAGCATTCGGGAATTTCATGCTGCAGTGTGGAAAATGTTTCATGAGAGAAATATGTAAACACTTCTGACAGTTTATTAAAAAACTGCAGTTTTTCGTTATAGCTTGCTGGAGTTTATATTTCAAAAGTAATGAATGTTGATAGTCAGGGATTCTTCCGAAAACGAAATGAAAGTATAGTATTTTGCACAAATTGACTAAAAAAAACTTATCCAGATCTGGTCTAACAAAGTAATT
This sequence comes from Platygaster orseoliae, assembly GCA_030522825.1. NCBI lineage: Eukaryota > Metazoa > Arthropoda > Insecta > Hymenoptera > Platygastridae > Platygaster > Platygaster orseoliae. Next base: position 13,256 of record JAPYZL010160572.1, read on the forward strand.
TTTTTCGAAATGAAAACATCAATCGATTTCAGTATAATAATTTTGTTGAAATATTTCATTGATATGAGAATAGACGGAACAAAATAAACATGTATTGCAAGAGCAGAATAAAGTTGAAAAATACAAAAAATCAATGGAATATATTTTTGTGTTTGATATTTTCGAAATACTTATTATTGTATTAACTTCGCCCAAGGGAAATGAAGTAGTTTTTATAGAAATTCTTTTTAGTATAATATTTTTATATGAATACAATAAATTATCACAAGATATATAGATACAATATATTGCATATGCATTTTTAAATAATAATATTTGAAAAAAATTTATATATTTGCAAATTATTATAGAATATATTATATTATACAAGAAAGAATATATATATAACATATTATGATAATTATAGTATCAAGTTTTCATTTATATGAAGATAAATTCTTGAATATTTCGATAATGGTGTTGAAAATACAATTTTTTTTTGTTCAATAAATAATTTTTCATTGTCAATGACATGAATTTTTTTATTTATCATTTTATTTTTCCTCCATGATAATATATCGACATTATCAAAATACAATTTACTAATTCTGACTTCAGATTAAAGATTTCGGAAAATTATAAAATTTCTTAAATGTAGGAAGCACAAAAATTTGTTAAGAATCCAAATTTTTCTTGCAAAGCGTAATTTACTTGAATCATAGAATAAGAGATTTATCAAAGGATTTGTTTACAAATTGCAGAAGTCTGAAAATTTGAGAAAGTGTTGGTTGTTTTTCAAAATCTGGGAAAGTATTGAAATGAATTAAAATTTGTGAAAAGAGAAAAAAATCATCCTCTGCTCAAATTCATAAGATTGTTAATAAAAGATAAACTCAAATTATTAATAAATTGAATGTACAAGATTCTATGTCTCAAATTTCAGATATGTTAAAAACAACTTAATATTACAGAACAATATTCAAGATAGAAAAGTTAAGTAAGTTCCACCTTTAAACAATTTGCTGGTGAAAAATCGGAAATTATTTCCATAAAGTTTCTAAATAACAAAAAAACATATTCTAAAACTAGTTACAACAACAGAAAGAATCCAGAATTTCCGAAAATATAGACTTTTTCATAAATTCCTCCAACTTTATTTTCGAGATTTTTCTATGCCTCGAAAATATATCGAAAAATTTACGTAAATGAACATATGTTTCCGAAATCTATCGATCTTTTCGTAGATGGATCTATTGCAGACAAAGATACAGCATCGGAGCCCCCATAAAAGCAGCTGCGAGCCCAAACACAAGGGACGTTACACCATAAAAAAATATAACGAGGGGTCAGGACGCTGGCGCCATCTACTTTCCGAGAAACTCTATTTAAACGCGCTCGCGTTTATTTCAGGATTGAGCTCAACTCGAGACAGAAACGATTAACGGTCCACGCAGCATCCGCTTTCAACAAAAAATGCGATAATAAATTAATCCTTCTCATAACCATTCATTCGTGAATAACGCACCATCCGCAACATCGATTTCCCATCAGTCTTCAATTACGGCAAAAGAATCATCGGGAAAAATTAATGCATGAGCAAGTTTGTTATAATATTGTATAAGTATTTTTTTAGATTTTTAATAATTTATACAACAAATATCTATTTTGTACTACATTTTTCATAAAAAGTAGATAGAAAAAAAACTTTCCACCAAATTTGTGGATATAGCTACATGAAAATAAATTTTTGATGAATGCAAATGTTGTGAAAAACCTATGTAACAAAATATTTTCTTCTTTTACGATTTCCTCAAATGTTTACTGCTGGAACATAAAAACTCTACAAAACCACGAAAAAGTTAAATAAATAAATACTAGGTAGTATGAGAATTCTAGGAAAAATGGAACAAACCTGAATATAAAAAGGTTTGTTTTACATGTATCGAGGTTCTTGCAAAATTGAAAGCAGATTTATCGATCGTTTCATGAGTTATGCAAGTGTCCATTAACTGCTATTTCACACGTGTTTCTGCCGAAAAAGCGTTCGATGCTTGTGTCTCGTCTTGGAGAAACAAAACCGAAACTTTGTTATTCTTTTGAGAAATTTCCATATGAAGAAATTTCGGAGAATATGAATCCTAATTATTTGAGCCATTGAAGGAATTACTTCAAAATTTACAAAAAAAAAAGAATCATTGATTTTTTTGAAGAATATGCTTATTTGGATGATTTTTGAATTTTTTTTTTTTTGAAATAAAAAATACATCATACGAAAGTATGTCGAAAGTTTTGATATCTATCATTTTTTTTGGAGGGGGGTTTCAAGAAATAATAAGGATATGTTTTATTTTTTCAACTGAGAGTTTTTTTTTGTAATGAGGCAGGTCATGAATCTCGAAATGTTTCATATTGACGTTTAGAAACTTCTAAATATAAATTTTCACGATGTTACGGGGAGCAAAAAACGGAATTATTGATTTAATGAATGACGGATTCGGTTTTTGCGGCGCGAAGGAGATCGATTTTCACGTCAGTCATTGTTACAAGCTCGATTTCTGTGGCGTAGAGGAAATTTTCACCTCCGGGACATATCGGAAAAATCGCAAGTCGCATCTGCGTGGCTTTTTTGCCTTCAACGCGAGGAATTATATAAAGAAAGAATACCGGTGCATCGGTATAATAGCCTTTATCAAGTATTCACGAAGAAAATAGCAAAATTGAATGTAAAGACGGCGTTTTAGCGCGCTTCACTGTTCGCTTTTCCACGACCTATTTGCAACATTCCAACTCGAAATAGTCGAACAATACGTGTCCAACTGGAGAGAAAAAGTTGTTAAGACACATTTGGAGGAATCGGCAAATAATAAATAAGATTTTTATCTTATTTATCTTATATGAAATTGAAATACTTAGTTTTTGATATAGTCAACTTTTACATAGGAAAATTGTGTTTCAATTTGAATATTGTACTTCCAAATACTCCAATCATAAATGCAACACAACATACATTTTACAATTAATTTCGCGATTTCACATTCTGAAATGCAGTTACCTAAATGAAATGAATTTATAATGAAAATCCATTCATTCGAAAATAAATTATTCCTTAATTATATAATCCAGAACGTAATTACATAAATTTAGTATGTAAAGTCTCTGTGTCGGAATTGATGAAACCGGAAAATTTCTATGTCCGAGGTAATTTGTTTAATCAATGTGTAATTTTTAGTTTACCTTCCAATCCCTATACGGGTGTCTTTTCAAGACTGAATAACAATGAAGAAAACAATTATAATCATCGCAATATTAAATTCAATGCTACATACCTTATAAACCATGAATGGTATTAAATCATTCATTATTGGACGAGGTCATGCAAAACAGAATTCAGTTGTGTCATGAATTTACATAAATTTTTAGTCGTATCGTTTCCTGTTTTACTTATTCATTTTTTTTACCAATTAATAGCCGTATTTCCTTAATGATGACGTTATTAATAGTAAAATTGACTTTAAGAATCCATTGAATTTTATATGATTGTTGTTATCGTTTTATTTCACCCTTGAAAAGGATCCTACGTACGCTTATCGAAACGTAAACGAATAATGTAAAGTCAAGTAGAAGAAATCAACTGATACGTTGAGGTTTTTTGTTTTTAATTGGTTAATTGACAAAATCAAATAACATTGATATCTAGTACATATAAATCCGATAATTACATACTATATTCTATTGATGCTACACATGGCTATAGAACAGTTAGTAACAATAATTAAAAAAAGTCATCAAGATACATTATTCTCCCTTTTTGTTTGAATGAAGCTTAAGACTTATCAATAATAAATTATAAGTACTTAAATTGTTTCTCTGTCAAAGTTCTATTTAATGCAATTATAACAATTCTGAGTTTAACAGTTAGTATCTCGACTTTAAACTTTTGTTATCATTTTATATAAAAAAGCAGACACCACTGTAGTCCCCATATGATTTTAGGGGTATAAGGGATAAAAAAAAAAATAATAATTTTATTCCGAAAAAAAACGCAGAATTTTTCATACTTGGGAAAATTTCAGGAATTCCTATAGATTTCTGAATTTCGCAATGCTGTTCACGAATTTGCCTCAATATCCGTGTCAAAGGATCGTTCAGTGAAAGGAATTAGCCAAGTGTAATAGCGATTATGATCATATGCATGGATTTACGGTGTAGGGGGAGGGGGGGCGTGGGGAGGGGAGGGGCGCTGCAGACGACAGAGTTTTCTTGCCGCCGATGCAGCTGGCAGGTATTATTCTACCCCGCGATGCACTTTACAAAGGTGGCGTTATTAGAAGCGAGGCCGAAATTATGCCGGTTGCGCAGCCACAAAGCCATTGGTACATAACGAAACGAAGCGTTGCGCGGGCAATTTCCAGATGCACGTACGAGTGTTGCTTTTCATTCGGCAACCGGAAAAATTGGGGGAAAGAAATTTTGTTGCTTCTTCTAATTTTGACCATGGAAAATAACGGATTTTAGATATTCATTTGAAATGGGAGAAAACGTGTAATAAATGATAAATAAAATGTCTAGGGTTGAAAACAATATTAATTATTTTTGGATTTCGAGTTGAAAAGTTTTTTACGAAAAATGATGAGTACAAGTTCACAGTTGAAAAAAGTAGGGTTTTTTTTGTAGTAGATTTTCAGTTTTGGGAAAAATAGCTTGAAAATTTATTCACAAATAAAAATTTGTATTCAAACACCAGACTGGTTTTTGGCTACTTTCGAGATCTGCTCATTAAATTTTAGCCAAGATTTCGCCTAAAATTTTGAATGAAATTAGGGCTCAGGTTTTCGTCATTCTGTCTGCAACCCTGAATGTTCCACGCGGCGATCGAATACGCTAACAAGTTTCGCGTGGTGAAAGAATAATTGGACGAGTGTAGAGCCGATTTGTCGAAGGAAAAGCGACGTGTTTTCGCGTTGCGTCACGGCCGGGTAAATAAAAAGAGGCTCGCCCTGAAAGACGGCGGATGAGGAGAATATAAATAAAAACTAAAAAAAAAAAACAGGAATATAAACGAACAGAAAGAAATGAAAGGAACGAACTTCAATGGCGAGAATTTCAAAGACACCTGTGAAGCAAGAGAGCGTTAACTCCCGGGGAAAAGAGAACGACGAAAACGTTTCCGGCGACAATGACCGTCATCGCGACCGGTGATGAATCGCCCGGAGCTTATTTCGTGTCCGGGACAAATGGCTCGTGTTAATCATTTTTATTTTTTTACATTTTACCGTTTTTTCATACGTTTTGAAGTATACAGTTATTTTATTGAAAGGGGAGTTCGATTTGGAAATGTCTGAGAATGAGTTTTTGAAGAGAACATGATGTGTGATTTTTGAATTCAGTTTGAGAAATGATGCTTGGAAAGTTTATTGAAAAAATATATACTCATTTTGTCAGAATAAGACAATTTTTTCTGAGACGAATGAAGTTCTGGAAGTTTTCGATTTTTTTTCAACGTTCATGATTATAACAGGAAAAGAATTTTTATCCGTGGATGTTTTGATTAAATGGTCTTGAAACTTGTGGCAGGTGAGTTTTGAATAAGATTGTGGTTTTTGAGTAATTAATCGATTTTGCAAAAATTTGATCGTAACTTCAAGATCTTTAGGTTTTCCTGAAAGCTGAATACACTTCATTGACGAAATTTGTAATTTTCACATATTTATCAACTATTTTTTAGTTTGAATTACAAATGAATTTCTCCTAAAAATACTGTGAATTTAATAGGGTTCTCAAATAGCCTAAATTTCCAAAAGGAAATTTTTTTTCAAGAAAATTACATTTCCAAACGTTAAAAAATAGGTTTTTGAAAAATAAAATGTTGCATTGAATAATTCCGTATGATGAATTTTCAGAAGTTCATAAAAAATGAATTCACATGGGAAATTCTTTTTACACTTTGGATGAACCTCATGAAATTTTTGATTTTTGTCAACATCTCTGATTATGACAGAGCAGTAAGATTTTCTAAATAAAAAAAGTAGTTTTAGAAATTTAAAGTCAGTAAGTTTTCGGTGCAACTGTGGATTTCAAGAAAATAAAGACTTTTAAGAAATCGATTGATTTTAAATAAATTTTGAGTAACATTTAAATACCATTATAATTTCATTTTTTTTAAAACCTGGTGATTTTACGAATTTCAGCTTTTATTGATTCCAGAATTTTTCAGATTTGTTTTAGAGAATTGTATTTTGTTTTAAGAAAAATAAAATTCTAGTAACTTGTTAAAATGCGGAACATATAAACACTAAAACAATTATTTTTGAATTTCATGATTCCAAGTGAAATCTTAATTTGGAAATCGAAACTTTATCGTATTAGTATTAGTATAACAAACTATTTGATAATTCTGCATATTTTAAGTTTGATAGGTTTTATATAAATTTTGGCTAATAAATGTTTGAGCATAACTTCGTATTCCTGAAACCGGAGTAAAATGAAATAATTTCATCAACTATGTTTTCTTCATTACCAGATGAAGCTTTTGAACACTAGAATAATGCATTGACTTTCCTTGATGTAATCTCAGTGTTCTGAAAAGTTTTAGATTCCAAAGAAAATTTGAACACTTCATGAATGTCTATCTTGATGTAAAATATGGATTTCAATTTCTAAGTTTCACCAGAACTTAAGTCAACTTAAAAAATTACATTACTTTCAGGATTCTTTTTATTACTGGATAAAGTTCCAAAGAAACTCAATTTTTTTAAATTCCTTACTCATAAAAGGAAACAACTTTTAAGAAGTAAATATAATCATCACTCATAATTACATGATTCCTAACTATTTGACAAAGCAATTTTTACGAGGTTCTTAAATGTCAATCACGAAAGTTTTTAATCTACAACCATTTTTAAGATTTTAGACCAACATTATTTACAATGGTCTTCGGGCTTAACTATTTTTGATTTGATCACTAAATCAATTTCATTATTTATTTATAAATTTCATTCCATTTTAAAACTTATGGTTTCCATGAATCTTCTTCACCAGATAAATGACACTCAAGTGGATCTTCATTGCCAAATCAACTTCTGAAAAACAAAATTTTTCAACCACCAAAGATTTTTCTTGTTCACATTTTCCAGCCGAAATCCATTTTCAAACTTATGATTTCTCTGAACCTTCTCTAAATGAATGACATGAAGCGGTTCCTTATCGCGAAATCAACTTCAGAAGAACGAAATATTTTAACCACTCTAGATTTTCCTTTCCCAGAATTTTCCCAAAAGGAAAACAATTTCTAAAAAACCATCCCACTTTCCCTCCAGAATTTTCCAGCCTCAATCCATTTTCAGACTTATGATTTCCATGTACCTGAGGTTCCAAACGATTAAAGTTAAACAAGTATTAAAGTGCATGAATATCAGACACACAAAATTTTCCCTCTCCTTTCGAGAACTTCCCAATAAAATATTTAGTACACCCCTCTTCAAGACGAGAAATCAAGAATAATTCTTAAATTTTTTATAATCCCTTGATTTCAAAAGTTCGAAACTTCAAGTACATAGATTTCTCTGAATCTTCTCCGCTAAATGAACTGAGGAAAAATCACCTTTTCCAACCACGCGAGATTTTCCTTTTCCCGGATTTCCCCGAATTCAACTCAATTTACAAAAAACCTAACCCACCACAAAACTCTTGAACTATCCGAACTTTCCCTCCAAAATCCAAGCCTCATTCCCAAACAAAAGATCTCCCCCAACCTCCTTGGAAAAACCTCTATCGCCCGAGTCTCGCAACAACAACTCCTTTCAGAAGAAAGAAAAAAAAACGGAACCCAAGGTGAAGACACTCACCGAGGCAAAGAGCCGTGGCTGTGCAGAGAAAATGCAACATCCCGCGCGAATCCATCCCGAAGCCAGCGAAGAAACCGGTTCCTCATCAACGCTCGCGATAAACCTCGCTGCGCTCACCGCCGCATGTCAGGAACTTTAATCCAAGCGAGAGAAACCAACTCGGAACGCTATCACTCGAAAACAACAAGTCCGCAGAAGCACCACCGAAAACGGTCTAAAAGATCCTTTCCATGGAGGAAAAACGGCACTACAATTGCACATACACTCACGCAGCACTGTATAATCCAAAAAAAGGGGATGAAGTTGGAGCGTCGCGCCGTGAGTTCGCGTAGCAATGGTAGCGCGGCAACTGAGGCGACCGTTCGGGGGAACTTCGGAGAAGGCTTCAGATCAGAGAAGCCCGCGGCGAACGGCCCCCACCATCGCTGCTTGCTGGATTTTTTCAGCCGCGAATGAAACGCGCGCAGCGAGGGAGAGAGAGACGCTGCTCGCGGCTCCTCGGGGGTGCGAGGGGGACGGGGTAGCCCTGTCCCCTGGGTGCCCTCTTCGTCCCTTTTTTCCCTTCGAGCCTGCGGCAGGTGGCTTTCTCTCCTTCGGGGCCGAAAAACAGGGGCGTAGGGGGAATGGGTTTCGCATTCGGTACTTTCGTTTTTCGGTTTCGCCGAGCTACTTGTAGAGCGCCGAGAAAAATAACGTGGTGGGATGTCCATTAAGCTAGCACAACGAAAGTAGTACACGCAACTAATAGAAGTCTATTAATTTAGTACGCAAAAAAATTTATTGCTAATTTTTTTTTTAAGTTATGAGTGTGTGTGCTTGATTAATAATTAAGTAAGCACATGCCAACTCGAAATTACAATAGTAAGTGCTAGTTTAGTACATCAAAAAAACCGACGTAAAAACGATTTTTCCCAAAATTGACGTTACCCACTTTGCATGTACTAAGTTAATATCAAGTCAGCACACCTCGTGCGATTTTCAAACTAAATTAGTACTAATTTAGTACACTTCTTTTAGTTGCGTGTGCTACTTTCGTTGTGCTAGCTTAATGGACATCATGGTAGAAGTCAAAGACTGTGGAAGTGGGATTCGCATTCGTTAATTAATGAAGAATAGATTACGTGTAATCAATTGTAGTGGTTTTTCGCTAATCCGTTTTTATCCCTGCACGAACTTTACCAGCAATTCATTTTATCACTCGCCAATTTCAGCTTTGATTTCGCCAGTTATGTCAATAAATATACCAAGAATTGATTACTGTGCAACAGATTACATGTAATCGATTGTCACCCATTTTCACCAATCCATTTTAATCACTTCAAAAATTTTGTAACTTATTCTTTTTATTACTGTGATCAATCTTAGTTTAATTTTTGCCAGTTATATTAAATTATAAATTAATTAAATGAACACTTTGTAACAGATTACATCTAATCGATCTTATCATACATTTACCAATTCGTTTTTATCACTGCAAAAACGTTATGAATAATACTTTCTATCCCTTATTAACTTTACCTTTAATTTTGCCAGTTCCATCAATTAATTTTCGAATTGATTAATTGCTGTTTAACAGATTGCATGTGATCGACTGTAGCTTATTTTTACAATTTCGTTTTTATCACTGTAGGAATTTCACCACTTATTCTTTTCATTACTCACCAATTTAACCTTTAATTTTACCAGTTTTGAAAATTGATTTACCATTTGATTGGTTTCTGAATAGCAGATTACTTGTAATCGACTTTAGCCAATTTTCGCTAATCCATTTTTATCATTGCAGGAACTGTACTACTAATAGTTTTCACCACTAAAAAAATTTTACAACTAATCATTTTTATTACTGATGGATTTAACATTTAATTTTACCAATTATATCAATTCAATTCTTAATTAATTGATTACTGTATAACATATTACATGTAATCGATTTTATTCCATTTTTACAAATCCGTTTTCACCACTATAGATGTTTTAACACTAATTCGTTTTATCACTTACTAATGTTATGTTTAATTTTGCTAATTATATTAATTAATTTACGAATAATTGATTACTGTATAAAAGAATTTTTGGAAATCTGTTCGTACCACTGTAAGAATTTCACCACTTATTATTTTATCTAGCTTCTCGTAACGCAATGCACTAGGTGTACTGAAACACTGCTTAGATTTTAAAATGATATATCCTTGAGGAATTTGCATTCACTTCAACGCTGATGACTACAAATAGCTACCAACCGTTTTCAAAAAACATTTTAACAAGTATAATAAAACTTTATTTTCACTGTAATGGGACCAACTATCCAATCCAAAATTATGATAAATAAAATAAAAATCACTTGTGATTCACTAGAGAATTTAAATATTGCAGATGACAAAAATAATCTTGTATTGTACTGAAAAATGATGAAAATGATACGGGCAAAAATTTCTTACGACTGACTTACATACGTGAAAAAAATTTGTCTGACTAATTGTAAGTTAGACTAGAAGAAAAGATTTTAATTTCAATTATTGATTCCTGAAGAGGATTAAATAATATGATCGAAAGCTACAAAAATAAAGAAAGTGAGATATATTTTAGGAAAATTTCCTTATTACTTACTTTTATGTTTTCTTGAATGTGGGGAGTAAGCTCCAGAAGATCGTCAGTTTGATGGAATCATAAATATTTTTATAAAAATTACTGTTATAACTGGGCATTGTGGCACTTATTTTAATATATGATGGAAATCATAAGTTGGTATATAGTCAAATAGAACTTTAATTTGGGATAACTTCATGCTCATCTGACAATTTTTAATTGACTAACTTAGACGTTTGTATTCAGACCAACTTGGACGTAAGGCCAATTCATAATTTGGAAAATAGACTTATTTTAGATTTTTAGTATACCAATTCCAAGTTTTGATATTTAATTCAAGTTGGTTCCATATGGCCAAGTTAGTATAGTATTTTTTTTTTAATTTTGTACAAATTACTAAGCAATTTACACTTTTTTTTTATTTTCATTTCATCTATCCCATTAAAAATGCGATTAACAGAAAATAATAAAATTACCGTCCATGAAAGAAACTGAGTATTGAAGTTGACGATAATTATTTTAGACTTAAAAATGACAGGAAACATATAAATCATATTTTTTTATAACCGATTGACGTAAAAAAATTTATATGAGTATGTAGAGAAAAGAATTTTGTCTTTCCAATGATTCCTAAAGAACACTAAAATATATGGTCAAAAGCTAAAAAAATGAAGAAAGTAGGATTTATTCCAGGAAAATCGTCTACTTATTTATAAACGTATTTTCTTGAATATAACTTTTATATTCTCACAAGAATTTCGTGAGTACATCCAATTATTATCGGAATAATTACAAGACAATTATGAGTTCACGACATCAGAAACGTTATGTTTACAAAAAGCTTCGAGTTTTTATATTAATTTTGTAGAGTTAATATTTAACAAGTGTTCAGGGCTTGTGCCTTTAAAAGCCCTTTGTTTACGTCCCTGGCCAATGCTGCTACGAGGGCCTCAGACCGCCCGCGTCCATTCTTTTTCGTTTTTTCTTTTTTTTCCACGCTCGTGTGTTCGTGTCTTACGTTATTGCGGGTAGAAAAAGGCCCATTTCCTCGGGCCCCGCAGGGAGCTCGTATGGTATGGCTACGTGCGTGTTATAATGGCACTCGCGTGATTTTCTTGCCTCGTGTGTTTGCTTTTTTTTCTTAGTAAATAAAAATTTCTGACGTTTTTCCCTCAAATTCAAAAGATTGCGTTTCTACGACCCTAGAAAAAAAAAATGTTTGAAAGGGAGATTGATTGAAAGGGAGATCTAATCATCGATATCGATGATTAGACTCTATTGGCAGTTTTAATAGTACATTATGTAACGTAGTGCAAGTGTCGAATTTGGCGAAGACGAGGGTTCAAACCCTCGGCTTCGCCTCGGGCCTGAACCCTCGTCTTCGCCAAATTC
>JAPYZL010160579.1:0-13109 GCA_030522825.1 Platygaster orseoliae
CAAGAAATCTACTGTTTTAATATACGCTGCTAAGCGACCGTAAAAACCACTCTAAGCCGCTCCGAATGGCCTAGAATTGAAGGCAAGGGTTGTTCTAACATGATTTAACACCGAAAATCACAAAAAAACACTGTTCAGTATTTTTTCTGAGACATGATCCCTACTATGGCAACTTGGGGCCACTCTCCTCTATATATATCATTCATTACCATGACTTTTTTCTATTTTTACAAGAAACAATAATTAACTTTAGTTGAATTTCAAAGGGGTTTGAACCCCCAAAACCCCTCTCTGCCTACGTGCTTGATTGTAATTTTATTTGAAACGTTTCCATAATGTATATGTTATATTACTAAAGAAAATGTTAAATACAATTGAATTCTGAAGAGTACTACATAATTAGATTTTTATCATTCCAAAAAAACGATCAAATGGAGCCAAATTTAATCAATTGGGGTTAAATAATTACATCCACCAATTTTCTTCTTTTTCAAGCTTCCGGTGATTTATTTGACCCTCTTCAGGAAAACTACAAAGATTCACATCAAATCAGAACCTTTTTACATCAATAATTTAATAGAAAATTAATAAATAATTCAATAAATAATTTCACTTACAATAGAGTAATCCTAAAGTCACCATAACAAGTTCAGTACAATAAAAATCTCCATATCTATTCCAGGTATATATCAAATCTTGAAATTATCGTCATATTACAAATCATAAAAACCTCACTGTCAATTATAAAAACGAATCATCGGAGATACAAAAGCCAAACTGTTCAATTCCCATAATTATTAAAAGCAAAAAGGGAACCTCACTAGGTAGTATCAGAACTTGTACTAAAGAAATTCTATTTCGATGTATACTACTTTTACGAAGAACGAACTGATAAGAAAACTAAGCTACGTCATCGATAAATCTATCATAAACTGAACTCAAAAACTCAGTATCATCCTGTATATTTATCGTATTCCTCGTCCCTTTAATAAAATCATCTCCGAAATAGATCTCTTCTTATAATTTGATTCTCTATTCAAAATTTCAACCCCTTTCCATTCAAATTCATGATTCTTTTCAATTCTATGTTTCGTCACAACTGAATGATTAACTCTTAATTTCCTGGTATCACTTTCATGTTCCTTTACTCTAATTCTTAAACAACGTTTAGTCTGGCCCACATATGTATGATCACAGTCCTTACATTTTATTTTATATACAACTCTTTGTTGATCCATTTTATCCACTCTATCTTTACCTCTCTTTATAATCAATCCATTCAATCTATTATCACTTTTATTTTTAACTAATTTTTAACATATTTTTATGCATGTTCTTCATGGCTACTCTAAATCACACATTAGGAATTTTTTTTAAATATAAAATTACATCCAAAACCACAACAGTAAATCTGCAATAATTCTACAATATTGAAAACGCAATCCAAATTATGCATGAAATTTCTTTGCAGTGTTTCTACAACGTTGCAATCTGTTACAGACATGTTACAGTAACATTTATGCAACATTGTCAAATGTGAGGGTGTAAAAGCTAGAAAAGCAGAAGCTCAAGAAAAAAAAAGTTTCCGCGGGGTGATTTGTAGTTTTTCGCGACGATCGGAAGGAAAATAGCAAACCGTTTCGTCACACGAGTCACGGTGAAGAACGTGCTAAAAGTTCCTTATGAACAGATTGCGCGACTTGGTACTTTGCTTGCAAACGCGTCAAATCGAGTTCAGGCTTCAATATTTTATACGCGCTGAATTTTTATGGGGTGTCATGCCGTTGAATTGTGCTGGATGTTTATGCAAAGCCACGCTAAAAATTACGAGCAATGCGAACAACTTTATGAATAATAACACGGTATCGCTAAGTGAAATGCAAATTTATAGTTACGCATGTAATGTGCGATGCTTAAGTTCGAAAACCAGGTTAAATCTTGTTTTACGATTTTGGGACATTTTTTGAACTTGTATGTGTGATTTCTTGAAATCATGGAAATATCAACTAAAAATTATAATTATTTGTTATGTTACATTTACTGAGTACTAATGTTGATGATTTTTTATACCGTGTATGTTTATTGTTTATTATCATAACTTTTTAGCCAACGTGACCAAAACTTTATGATTGTTATTAAATCGTAAATTTTTAATTTACATTTTCCACAAAATATCATTAAGCATTTGTTCGTTCTTTTTTATGGAAAAAACCTCTGTTTTTTCCATCAGTATGCGTAAAGTGGAATTATTTAGAATCGAAAGCTGTTTTACTAAATTATTCATATGACTGTATGTGTGTGTGGGTGTAAGTCTATGTGTGTGAAAAATGTGGAAAAGTGTTGGCTCCAACTCGGTGCCAGGAATTTTTATAACGCTGAATTATTCAGATGAAGAAGCGCTGGATCTTTCAACTTCAATTTAGGTCCGTTTACGCGCTAGCCAATCATTCCTGAATTTTCTAGACAATTTCACAGTTTCATTCACGCACAGACGTATTTTCGATGAAATTAAAAAAATAATTTGGCATGAGATTTTGAAGAAACCAGTGGTTTTGTGTGAACGAAAAATTTGTAGTAATTTCAGTAATTGTTGCTAGTTTCAGGAATTAAAAAGTTTATGTAATTCTTATGACTTTGATCAGAAATGCATCAGAAATCAAATAATAAAATTAAAATAACAAAATAATAATGTATGTAATAATAATTGAAATTCAAATGATGAATAATAATAATTATGAAATATTAAAAATAAAAAAATTAATTTATAAAATAATTCAGTAATAATATGATAGATATGATTTTAATGATATATTAATAAATAATGAAATTAAATAATAAAACTTAATAACAAAATCAGAAATCGAATAGTTTATTTAAATATTACGACTTTTAAAATTGTAAATATTTTCAAGGACTGCATATTGTCAACTTTATTTAAAAACTTCAAACTCTATAATATAATTTCGAAAAATATCATCACTGTAATAAAATATAAATACGAAATTCGTTTCACGAACTGTTTTAATTTTGAAACTATTAATAATTTCAAAAGCAATCATTGCTGTGATCCTTGATTTTGCAAAAACGATTTTCCGAATTTCGTTATTTTTGAGGAATCGATGTTTCACTTGGAAAATGTGAAATTTATGCTACTTTCCAAGTAGTGAAAACGAAGTTGAGTCGGACGGGTGGAAGATTAAAGTTTTTGAGACCTGTAAAAGGAGGAATTATTTCAAAAAACTTTTAAGCTGATTCTTTAGATGTTAAAGTAGAATTATTCAGAACGTAAACCATCGCTTGAGAAGTTTAAAAATTTAAGTTCACTTTGAAGTACGTTAAACTGGGTCAAGTTTAATATTCCTCCATTGTCGAATACTCTAAAATTTCGATAAAGTTATTAAATTTCTAAATCGTTTATTTCAGAAAACTTGACAATAAAATTAATAGTAATAAACATTTTTTTATAGAATACTTCGATCTTAAAATTTCATTATTTGGATAATATTTGTTACAGGCACAAAATTTTCTTGTCAAAACATTCCAAAACTCGAAAAACTATCAAAATTCATGAAATTTTCTGTTGGTTTTGCAAAGAAAATAACTTTTTTCCTTTTTCAAAAGTTCTGGAAACTAAACTGAAAGGAAAACGCTACTGAACTACTTTTTCCGATAATGAACGATTCAATTAGCTATTATTTCCAGGAACAAAAGTTTTACAGTACCTGCACAGGAACGGAAAATTTTGAGTTAGAGGGATTTCCGTATTACTTTTTTCACTGAAAAACGTGATTGAATTTAGATTCGATTGGCTATAAAATTCTTCGCGAGTAGCTTTTTTAATGGCTCCCAAAATTGGAGTCGTGAAACGTAGTTACGTGCAACGCGCTGCTCGCTGAACTTGGTCACGTCCAAAGTTATTGGGCCCTTTAAAATTCAGGCTCGCGAGAATTCGATAATTCGATCTCGCAAATTTGATGTTGACGCTCCACGCGCCGCGCAACCAACTCGAGCGCAACGAGATTTGACGCTTAATTTGGGCCAACTCATGCGTTTTTATTTACTTTTTTTTCCTCAAAGTATGAGACCACAATGTCCAAACAGTAATAACCAAAGATTTTTATGTCTATCTAATATAATTTCCAGATTTTTTTCATTATTTTAGTCTAATTCAAAATTTTGAATAGTTTGCATTATGTTCGAAATTTAAAAATTAAAAAAAAATTGGAAAACGCTTTTTTCAAAAACTTGGAAGTATTGAAAAATTACGAAAAATTTACATACACCAATTTTCATGAACCTTTTTCGATTATTATTGTTAAAATATAAAGAAAACGAAAAAGCATTGGGATAATTCTCCAGATTGACGTAAATTTCATTAAATTCGAATAATTTGTTGAACATAAGGTATTGTTATTTTATATATTTTTATTATTTATGATGATTATATTATATTTATAATTATATAATATATTTATTATTATTATATGATTCAATTATTATTCTTATATAATTAATAATCGAAAAAAATTTGAAGAATTACAGAGATTGTTTATAAGTTTTGTATATTGTGATCATTATCATATTTTTTGGAAAAGTGTATGGTTTTTTTAATTCAATACAAAAATTTTCAAAACTTAAATGTATTGAAAAATTACGAAAAATTATTATACACAGATTTTAACGAACTTTTTTCGATTATTATTGTTAAAATATAAAGAAAATGAAAAAGCATTAGGATAATTCTCCAGATTGTCGAAAATTCTATAAATTCGAATAACTTGTTGAACTTCAAATAATATTAATTTTATAATATATTAATAATACTAGTTTTATTATTTATTATTATTACATTATATTTATAATCATGTAATATACTTATTATTATTATATTATTAAATTGTAATTTTTATTTAATCAATAATCGAAAAAAATTTGAAGAATTGCAGAGATTGTTTATAAGGTTTGTTTATTGTGATCATTATCATATTTTTTGAAAAGTGTATGGTTTTTTTCAATTCAATGAAAAAATTCCAAATACTAGGAAGTATAGAAAAATTACGAAAAATTATTATACACAAATATTTATGAACCTTTTTCGATTATTATTGTTAAAATATAAAGAAAACGAAAGAGCAATAAAATAATTCTCCAGATTGTCGTAAATTCCATGACATTTGAATAATTTGTTGAACTTGAAATACTGTTAATTTTATAACATATTAATAATACTAGTTCTATTATTTATTATTATTATATAAATAAATTATCATTTTTATATGATTAATAATCGAAAAAATTCGAAGAATTACTGAGATTGTTTATAAGTTTTGTATATTGTAATGATTATCATATTTCTTGGAAACTGTATGGTTTTTTGCAATTTTATGTAAAAATTTCAAAAACTTGAAAGTATTGAAAACTTACGAAAAATTATTATGCGCAAATTTTAACGAACTCTTTCGATTATTATTGTTAAAATATAAAGAAAATGAAAAAGCGTTGGGATAATATTCCAGATTGTCGTAAATTCTATAAAATTCGAATAATTTTTTGATGAATTTTAATATAATGCTACTGAATTTTGTACATCGTGAAAAATTTTTAAATTTTGAAAAATTACAGAAACCGTGTAATATGCTACATTTAGGTACGGCCCAAAATTGTTGAAATTTTGAAAATAACCTAGAATGTAATATTACTTTGAAAAAAAGTTATTTATTAAAATTTTTGATGGTTTGGTTAAACTAGAAATTAATAATTATTGATTGATTTTTGCAATGGTATTTTTGGGTATTTAATTTTTCATATCACTATAAAGTTTTTTTAAATCGAAAATTGATCTTCGCACAAAGATGTTATATAATTGTAAAAATTCGAATAAAAATTTGAGTTTACGAAGAATTTCGAAAATTTGTAAGTTTTTTTCCTTCTTTTCAATTTTTTCACATTAATTGAAAAAATGTTCGATTTTTAGTAGGCAGCTGAACTACCCCTTATCAACAATAATAATTTTTTTCTAACTATTCAATTCGAAGTTTGACACAGGACTAAGGTATTCTTTTTCTTATTCTAATTATTATTTCTATCGAATAAAATTGCAGAAATTTACTTCATTTATTATAAAACATTTTTTTCAATACGTAAGGTAAATCGTGCTTGCATATTTTGTGGTATTTTTATAGATTTTTTGTATTTCTATAATTCACTTAACAGATTTCTAGAATTCGATACTGAAGTATTAAAATTTACAACGATTTTGAGTTTCTAGTATTTTACAAATTTTTAATTTTGTTTGTAGATAACTATAGATTTCCAGAATCCTGATTTTGATATATTCCCAGTATTTTTGAGGATGTCTAGCAAAATTATTTCTATATAGATTTTGGAAATATTATTGATTTTTTACGTTTTCGTACTTTTTAAGGTGTTTATAATACTTTGTAACGTTTTATAGTATTCACATAGATTTCTACTATTTCTCTTGATTTTAAAATACTTTTTTTTAAAATTCGATGATCTAGAATTCCAGGTTTTATAGATCTTGCGTTTTTTTTTCAGATTTTTTCAGAAATAATTTCTGAATTCTAATAATTTTTAGTACTTTTTTGAATTTCTGTCTGAATTTTTAGATTCCGAAGTTCTGTAGTTCAAAGTTTCTTATATTTTTAACGCTTTCGTAAATTCTAGTTTTTTTTTTTAATTACTCGGTTAAAACAATTTTTCAAATTTTTTAACGCCAACCTAACCAAACATTTATAATTATTATTCAACTCAAATCATGAATTTTGTTTATTTTAGAGTTATAAAAATTAAGAATCCCGACTTTCATTTAAACTTAAGAACCAACAGAAAAACATTTATCACGTCCTCTATATTTCAGTACGTACAGTTTTTACCATTTTGATGTTAGTTTTATTATTTTACATTCATTTATAAGTTCATCATTCCTTTCTTTTTTACTTTCGCATAAAATAAACATTTGTGTAAAAAACTATTTCATGACATAATTTATTCTGTGAAAGTTACTCATCAAATTTTTGCGTGATCTTAACTCTGAGTATTGAAAGTAGGAATGAAAAAGCTCACGAGATATTCGTTGAAATTAAATTTCTTGGGTGGAATGAAATTTCACTCGGACTTGAGAATGTGCATGATCGTTCAAGGGGAACGTACATTGGATCAATGAAAGGTGCGTGGACGCGCAGGCACGCGTCGTTTTTCGCATTTATGTCAATATCGTGTAATCAGCGATGTCATTATAACATTTCTACATTGAATTACAACTTGTACGTGAAAGGGAAAAAAATTGAAAAATATCTAATAATTATAAGTTTTTTCTAATGTTTTCCGTGTTGAAATAGAATACTTCTCAACGAGTGTGGAAAAGTTTTTTCTAGCGAATCTAACATGAAAAAAAATCACTATATTTTTTTTCTCAGTGCAAAAGCCCTAGTTTTGAATCTCGCGGGTTTTAACTGGGCGCCTCAAGTTTTATTTCCGTCGCATGAAAAAAGTCGGCGGCGTTTTTTTTATAATGTAATGCCGAAACGTTGTATACGTCGACGTAAAAAAATTACCCGGCAAAACATCTCGGCAAAGGTCGCGAGGCGATCAGTGATGCCGAGGTCAAAAGTTCACTGGATCAAGGGGCGCGAAGGGGGGGAGGGGGGGTGTCTATGGCTGCGTTCGATCCTGCAAATCTACTGTTAAATAACAAAGGCGGCGAAAAACGAATTACAACGGAAGAGCGGGATGTTCATTAGCGAGGACAGTGCAGTCTGTAAGACAAGAGAGATAAAGCCAGAAAACTGTAATATTCTAGGAGTAGTGGAATTGAATTTCATGTTCTATGGAATATGAAACTACGAGTTATAAAATTGAATAACTGACAAAGTTTCTTTGTACAAATTGATTTTAGGAAATGTGCGAAAGTTGAAGAAAAGAGAACTCATTGATGAAAAAAATTAGTTTTTAACATTTTTTAATATCTTTTTATTTGCAACGATTATGAAACTCGAGAAAAAAAGTATATCAAGGTTCTATTGTAGAAAATCTTGATGGAAAAAATAAAAAAGGAGAAAAATCGATGAGGAACATATTTATAGATTGGAATATTCGAGAGCATCTCTTAAAGTATTTACTTGTCCATCACTCTCACTAAGAAACTTGTTATACGATACTTTTTTCCTCTTAACGACTTGATATTCTATAAAAATAACGACAGGAAACTCTTGTTACATCGAGGGAAAAAATTAGGTATTCTTGCATCTCTTAGTTGGAGTTCCGTCATTTCAATTTAAGCCATTAGGAATGGTATTGAAGACGAAACTGCGCGATTTACTTTTAAACCTTTTAAAAAAATACCTTACGATGACAAAAGATTTTTATTCATGATATTGAAAATTTCAAGTCTGAAAAATTTTGAATTTTTTTTCAATTCCTTACGATTGAAAAATTGAAAAATCTTCGAAATTGGCTTTCTAAATTGTCGTAACTCAAGAAATTTTCACGAAATTTTCACGAATGTTAAAATAGCGTTATTGCACACTCATTGCATCATCAAACATGTCCACATCATTGAGTAATCATTGATGCATCAACTCGAGTTTTTTCGTAAAAAATATCAGCTCAAGTATATATAATGTAGCAATATGAATGTACAATTTTGACGTTGCATTGATGACGCTTTTATGCATCAAACAGAATAATGCCTTTGTTGGCTCAAAAATTGCTCTTTCAAAGCACACTCACAAGTCATTCAACGATCATTTAAACTCAAAGATGCTACTTTATTTTCTGATTCTCTGGCTGACACATGATTTGACTTTGATTGTGCAATGAATGATACATCGTTGCTCAGACAATAAAATCCTTACAATGGGAATATGCAAAGATGTATACATGATTAATAGATCTTAAATAATAAAGGTCAATTTAAAAATTTGTTAAACATTTAAACACATTGAAAACTGCAGAAATAATTTGAAAAGAAAGAGAAAAATTCAAAAGATTTTACACATTGTTGACCAATTTCGTAAATTGTGTTTTTCGTTTGTCGCTTCGTGAGTTTTCATCCGATCATCATGAAATTCGTCCTGAATGAAGAAAATGAGTTTACAAACAAATACAATTAACTTCGTTTCAAATGACCATAAATCATATGCATGATAAGGGTTCAAATTTCCAAAATTTCCAAACTTCGGCTGAAAAATCGATTAAATCTTGTCTCAAACATAATTTTTGATCGAAAAATTTAATTTAATTTTTAGCGACATAAAAAATGGTTTAACACATGCATCCAAAAAACGGTCTCTCGGAGCCAATAGTTGATAAAAACTCAAGTCCAAATCATAAATAATCAACTTTATTCCAAGCTTTCGGCTGATATCCAGCCATCTTCAGGGACAACCAAATTCTATAATATTTACAAAAATCATTTTCACATTTTCGATCATAAGAAGAACAAAACAATATTCAAAAACCACGAAAAAACTCAGATGTTAAGAAGCCCATGTCAGTGAAAAATCACGTCGTTAAACTATTATAATCAACAATCACAACAAATCACATGATTATTTTGTCACGCTACTTCGTCAATATATAACTTCTTAACAATAAAAAACGAAGTGATAAAAACCTCAGAGAAATTGGAGATGTCGAGACAGTGTGTAATGCGTGATAAATAACGACGTTCTGAAGTCATAGAACAAGAAACGCCGATAATAAACTTCCAAATATCAAAATCGAATAGATAAAAACCGACCATTCCAAATAAAAAATGGTTTTCGACCAAGTACACAAGAAAAAAGAATCATGAAAATTGAAAACATTGAATGTAGGAAAAAACGTTTTTTTTTTCGAATACCGCAAAAACAAGAGCTGTTTTAGCAAAATCGTTGTTATTTTTGGATTCAGCGTACCCAAATTACCCCCAAAAAGTAACTGTCTGCCCTGCAGCAAAATTAATGTTGACCAGTGTTATTGATACATCTTGGATCAATCATGAATGTCTGAAAGATAGAATCCTGAAAATTCTTGTGAATATTTAGCCAGCATATTTCTGCCGAAAAAATTTGTTAATTAGAAACTAATTACGATTCCTAACATATTCATATTCAAATTCCGTGTTATTGAATGAAGATTTTCTCTAATTCTCGCATTTTCTGGAGGCGAAAATGCGATTGATCCTGTTTGGAGCGTGGGTGACGGTAAAATTAGCAAATCGATTATCAATAGAGCGGTCTCGCGATGCGAGGAAATTTTGCATATCGAGTAGAAGGAGTGTTAGATATATCGGAGTCTGCTGGAGCGCAAACAGATAAGCTTCTATTTATGTAATAACGGAAGCGGCGAATCTATTACCTGCTCTATTGTTTGCGCGATAAATTAATGGAGCCCGCGATACAAGGAAATATTTGTTCTTCGCGTTACGTGGATTTTGTTTGGGCACCACTGATTGTTTCGTGAAAATAAAAACAAGATTTATGAGGTTCCTCATAGTTTAACGCAACGCAAAGTATCTAAGTAAAATAGATCAAATAGTAAAATAAATAAAAATAAAATGTTTTTTCCATTTTTTTTTCATTCCAAAGTCTTTTTTATCGAAAAAACAATTTTAAAATTAAGAAAGTTTATTTTCATACAAATTACAACTACGAAATTTCTGATCAACAATATTCTGCATCACAACAGAATTTCCGATGAAAATAGAAACTTTCACAAAAAGTTTCAAAGAATTGTTAAGGTTTTGTCCTCGCCAAAGTGTCCATAATTTCGCTGCCGTGTGCACTCATATAAGTGGATCGATTGAGTTTCGAAATGCGCTTTTAGTTGAATCAATTCAATTTCGTTCGTCCAATACATTTTCGACCACCATGGCTTTCCTGGAGTTTTCCTAAAGACTAAATAGAAGTGTTTGCTGAATTGTTTTTCGGCCTTGCTTTACTTATTGAGTCAGAAAAGAGGGTGAAAAGCAATCGATTACGTCAATATTCATCTCTGTTAGACAGATTTTATGCTCGAAAAAAATATTGATCTGTGTTGACCTCTGGCTCCTGGATACTATTTTTTATCTCGATTTTCGTTTAGTATTGATTTTTTTTATAAGTCAAAGTATACTAGAAAATATGTAATTATTTCCAAATATTAAGTCGTTTTTCGCATTATTCATAAATTTCATGATTTTTTGATACTTTGAAGCTTCACCAAGAAACTGCATTGAAATGAAAATAATTATTATATAATTTCAATGTGCACTCTAAAAAGCCAATCTTATTTTAAGATGCTACAAAATTTGGGCGTTTCTTGAAATTCAAATATTATCTTGAATTCGGTACGTGTTCATATTTATTTTTAAGCAAGTCTTCAATCAAGAGTATATGTCTTAATTTAAGACTCGACAGCTTGAAATTAATTGTAAACATAACTTCATTAAAGGTCATATTTGAATTTCAAGACGTGACTTGATTTTGTCGCATCTTAAAAAAGATGCAATTTTTAGAGAGCACTCTGAAAAGCCAATCTTATTTTAAGATGCAACAAAATTTAGGCATGACTTGAAATTCAAATATTATCTTGAATTCGGTATATGTTCATATTTATTTTTAAGCAAGTCTTTAATCATGTCTTATTTTAAGAATGATTTCCTAGAACTTTTACACGTTGTCTAACACAATGTGAAATTTTCGCATCGCTGTGCATGATTTTGAAGTGAAATGATTTTGTGAAAAATCATTAAAAAAAAACAAACAAAAAACAAAGCGTTATCCTGTAAGTATTTTCACATTATATTTTCTGCAGCTATATCACTGTCATTACTTTTATTTAGAATTCGGTGAAATTGTGGAAAGGTTTTTTTCCCGAGCGGCTTTATACGACGGAAAAATCAATCACGCTGTAATATACAGACATAGTTGAGAGCGCAATTTGCAGAGCATAGCGGTGCAACAGGATCGAAGCACATGTTGCATTGCGCGAAGTGGCACCGCGTTGAAAGCCGGATAAATGTGCCGTAAAATGGGGCGAATCTCATTATCCCGCGTTTCGAATTACGTACTCATTTCATATTGTTCAAGTGACTCTTATGGCAGAGAGATTGGGTATTGTTAGTCGAATCCATCACTGCTTTATAAGGACAAATCGCGACCCTTGGTCTATTTTAATTGAATAAGTGATTCAATTTAGTTCCCTATCGTCGTAAGTTCAGGTCGTTCGAATTTTATTGAATTGTTTCCCTCTGAGATATTGATTTGTTACGTTTTCTTGAAATTTCTCGCAACTTTCATTACGTCAGCATAAACTTGTGTACGTCAAACTGAAGTTTGCATTAACTTTTTAACTCTTGTAATTTTGAATAGTCAGATCTTGAATACTCAAATTAGTCAAATTCCACTGTGTGAGTTGTCATGTTTCAACTAACTACAATTACTCAATTTTTCCGACTTGCGAGTTCGTCAAATATTGGTTATTTGCAATAACAAAATTTTTTTATTCATATTAGTTATATTTTGAGTCATTAAAATTAGAACAAATTAGTTGAAAATGGACTAAAATGAAATAAAGAATCATTTTAGTCCATTTTCAACTAATGTGTTGTCACGGGATTGACTAATTGTAATGACTCAAAATATAACTAATATAAATAACAAAATTTTTTTATTGCAAATATCAATATTTGACGAACTTGGAAGTCGGAAAAATCGACTAATTGTAGTCGGTTGAAAAATGACTGCTTAACCCTTAAAGCCCTATGCTAAACTAGTAACGTAAAACCCTAAGCCGGGCCTCCCAGGCCCAGTGAAATTTGATTTCCGTTTTTCTGTGAAAAGTATAGAAAAATCAATATATTATGAATGTTTTCAATAAAAGTTACTACTATTACAGTAGGACAATAAATTTTCATATAATTTCATTCATATATTACAAAAAAGTACTCTCTATAAATACAAAACAAAACATGAAGAAAAAGGTTGAAAAGGTATTCTATTACTTATTCATCATCTGATTCGTTCGAAATTCGTGAATGAACACATTTGTTACATTTGATTACATGTACTGAATGTTCGTTGCAAACGTTTTTGTGGCATGTCCAACATGCTTGCTTGAGGAAG
>JAPYZL010160662.1:0-11054 GCA_030522825.1 Platygaster orseoliae
GCGTTTAAAGCATTGCGCTAGGAAAACGCTTCCGTAATTAAACGTAATTAAGGAACGATATCCTTATTCTGAAAATGACTGAATGCCGTCGCGATTCTATTCTCCTTAAGCCGTGAAGGAAATTCATCATCAAAACGCCGATTTCCATGCAAAATTAACGGCTTTTAAAATGATGTTTCGTAAATTCGTTTAAAGCACACTGTTTTTTGTCAAATGTCTCTATTAACGTTGCTTAAACAATATTTATATAGAACGCTAAAGTATAACTAAGATCGTTTAAATTCTTTTCAATACAAATCTTTTCATTTCGACATCTGTAGGACGTAGCTGGCGTTTTAAAGGTACCGTAGGACGTAGCTGGCGTTTTAAAGGTACCCACCCGCGCGATTGATTTTAAGAGTCAAATTTTTCTGTTTTTACGAATCAATTCAACAGTAAATACATATCATTATTTATTTGAAGGAATATCATCCGATAATATAATTTTATGAAGGAAAACTGAAAGTTTTTGCTTCTTGTCAACAGAACAATATTCGGTCAGGGCAGACAATCACCGACCAAAACATCGATATTATTAAAACGTTTGATATGCGTACATTTTTAATTACACCAGTCATCATTGTATCGTAACTCGTTCTTCGAATGCTACGCCATACAATTTGTCAAAGACTACGTGTAGAAGAAAACATTTTCATAGTTACGGCTTGAGCGTCTGAACGTCACTGTGCTTGTAAAAAGTTTTATTCTTCCCTTTACGTTCACAAATCACTGGTTTATGCCGTTTCTGGTATTAGAATGTTCCATTGACAGAAACAGTTTCAAATACCAGTGACTGTCGTACATTTCTTCTCAGTGGAAATGTACAATGTTCAGTAATATTGATTGACCGTTTACGCTGCGTCTATGTTTGCCACCAAAACTTCTAATGCAATTTTCGATTCCACCGTGATGACCTTAAGAGTACACCTTAGAAGAGAATAACACTTCCTATGGGCATTGAATTCTATATTCATAAGAAATGAAAGACAGAACTTAATTCGACGAAAAGTCTTATATTGAACATATAATTTTATTTTTTTTTTTTTTAAGACAATTCAGTCAAATTGATTTGTCGCTTAGAAGTGACAGTAATAGTTGATCGAACAAATTGATTTCAATCATAATGAAAAGTCTAATTTTCATTTTCAATAACCGGTGCATATCTCTTCCTAGGGCGTCAATATTTACTCGATGTCTAAAGAGAAAACGTTTTTTGACGAGGGATACAGAGTACATCGAATGGACTTGCGCAGAACAATTTTGACGTCTCAAATAGAGACTAGAAAATATGCTTTCTGCTAATAAAATTACCTACTTCTCACAAGCGGATGGAATTCATGTGAATTTTTACAATAGTGTAAATTTTTGACGTGAAACTCTAACATGGCTCGAGTGGAATTTCTGTCTTATATGCTTTTTGACATTTTCAGTCATTTCTCTTAAACGCGGAAAGAAACAATAACAATCATGAAATATCGGGTCCGCGTTTAATGCTGTACGAATGTGGCAAATAAGAATTAGCCTCTTGGATCGACATTATTGCTCAAACCGTGTTTTTAACGCGATTTAAGTGAAATTGGAAAAGAAAAAAATTAAAATTTGTTTCTTATATCTCAGATGCGACCATGGAGCAAAAGAAGTGTTCAAAAGCATAAGGCTAATCCATTGGACTGAAAAAAGCCGCTCCACAAGCACGGAGATAAAACGATCTCTACTACCAAATTGGTATGGACAATGCACTCTCAGCAAGTAAAAGCGTCTAAAGATGCATGCGCATTGTATATGCAATACTTGCCGTGGGCCCTTTTTTTGAAAGGCGCAGAAAAACTTCAGCACTCATTCATTGATAACGAATAATCGCTGAGGATAACTGAAACAAGCACAGGAAAAAGCATCCGTGGATGGTTATTGTACGTTTTTCACTGTCTTTTTCAGCTGTTTAATCGTCTACTAAGTGCAATCTATATGGAATTGTATCTTTCCTACACCTATCTAAGATGTGTTCTTGCGGGCTAATAAGCCTGTCCATGGATTGGTATAAAGAAACAGCCGTGCGACGATTTCGATAATAAAACAAGCCGTTTTCCGATAATCATGAGCAGAAAATCGGCTATCAGAAAATGCGAGTTACATGATCAGTCTTTCTCGTTTCTGCCTTTACTTGTGTCGAAAACGTTCTACGAGGTCGATCAGTCGCGGATTAATGTGCCTAAGTTCATCGTTTTTTTACTTTATTAACCCGTCCTGGTACATTTTCCAGTTTACGTATGGCATTGTTTGCGGTATTGTTTGTCTTGTGCGATTTCAAGCAGTGCGCTACGAATACGCATTCGTAGTTAGACGTAATTAAGAAAATTTATCTTTATTGTCAAAATATCTTTGACTGCCTTTGCGGATCTAATCTTCTCAAGGCGTCGAGGAGATTCATCAGAAAAACTCCGAATTTAATGCAAAATCTACGGCTTTTAAAAAGATGTTTCATAAATTCGTTTAAAGCACACTTTGCTTTGTAAACCGACTCTTTAAATGACATTAGTGCTCGAAGCGTGTTTTCAGCGCGATTTGGGTGAAATTATAATATTTGCTTCTTAGATATGCGATGCGACCTTCTAGTCGAAGCATTGGTCAAAAGCTTAAGGCTAATGCATTGGTGTGAAAAAAAAGCTTTTTTAAAGTACTTCCGCGAGTTCCTTTTTAGTAGTTAAATCGTCCTCATATTGCGATCTATTAAAATTCCACTATTTCTACCCTGATCTTAGATGTGTCCTTGTGGTCTTATTAATATTTCGATGCATTAGTATAGAAATACAGCCGCGCTACAAGTTCGAGTCTATAACAAGGATTTCACAGCAAAACACTGCGGAAAATGAGCTTTTAGAAATTTCGAGGTACGTGTTCAGTCTTTCTAATCGATGCCTTTACTAATAGCGAAAACGTTCTATGATTTCGATCAATCCCGGATTAATATGCCGAAGTTAATCGTTTTTGTACTTTTTTAACACGT
Source organism: Platygaster orseoliae (assembly GCA_030522825.1). NCBI lineage: Eukaryota > Metazoa > Arthropoda > Insecta > Hymenoptera > Platygastridae > Platygaster > Platygaster orseoliae. The sequence continues at coordinate 3,044 of JAPYZL010160662.1, forward strand.
CGTTACATATTCCACAGTTTGCGTACGGCTATGTTTTAGTTATTATGTTTGTTTTGTGCGATTTAAAGCATTGGGACAGGAAAACGCTCCCGTAGTTAGTCGTCTTTAAGAAAAGGTATCTTTATTCTAAAAATGTTTGAATGCCCTCGCGGTTCTAATATTTTCGAGTCATGCAGGAAGTTCATTATGAAAACACCGAAATCCATTCAAAATTAACGGCTCTAAAAAGATTTTTCGTAAATTCGTTTAAAGCACTCTGTGATTTGTAAAATAACATTACACTTTCTTTCTAAAATATTTAGAAAGAACGCTGAAGTTCAACGAATGTACTTTGAATTTTTTTAATTCAAATCTTTGCATTTTGACATCTGCACAATGTTGCTGGAGTTTTAAAGATATCCGCCCGGTTTATTGTAGGAGTAAAATTATTGTGATTTTTCTACAAATCAATTCGACAGTAATTATATTTTCTTATTTATTACAACGAATATTATTGGATAATTCGATTTTATGAAGGAAATCCTGCTGCTTTAGATGATAGTCAACAGAACAATTTTTGGCCAGGGCAAACAAGCAGAGACCAATACATCGATATTATTAAAGTGATTGGTATGCGTCAATATTTAAGCACATCAGACATTAGAAAATATTATTTCCACCGTTACGGCTTGAGCGTCTCAACGTCACTGTGGTTGCGTAAAAGTTACTTCATCCCTATACATTCACAAATCACTGGTTCATGCCTTTTTTGGATTTAGAATGTTCAAGTAACAGAAAATGTTCCAAATCCCAGTGACTGTGACACTTTTCATTTTAGTGTGAACGTACAATGTTTCGTCAGGATTGACTTATACCTTTGACGCTGCTTCGTAGTTTGACCACGAGAACTTTGAATGCAATTTTCGATTCCACCGTGTTGGCCTCAAAAGTACACCTTATAAGAGAATAACACTTCCTATGGGAATTGACTTCTATATTCATGACACATGAAAGACGTAAGTTAATTTGACAAAGCGTCTTTTAACGAACTTATATTTTTATATGTTTTTTTTGTCACTTTGGAACAATTGTTTACATAATTAGAATGGATCGTTCAAATTGACCTGAAAAATTGATTTCGATCATAATGTCAAGTCCAATTTTCACATTCAATAACAAATGTATATCACTTTCTAAGTCGTCGATATGTTTGGGACGTCCAAAAAGAAAATATTTTTCGACCGAGGATTACAGAATAAATCGACTGGACTATGCATAGCAAAATTTTGATGTCCTAAATGATGACTAGAAAAGCTGCTTTCTGCTAATTAAATTTCCTACAACTCACAAGAAGAAACAATCAATGTGATTTTATTCCATGCTGTAAATTTTTGGCGTTAAACTTTGCCATGACTAGAGTGAAATTTTTGTCTTATTTGCTTTTTGACTGTTTCACCCATGTCTCTTAAACGCGAAAAGAAACGACAACAAACATGAAAAATAGGCGTCCGCGTTAAAAGCTATTCAGATGTGGGATATAGGAAGAAGCCTCGTGGATAAACATTAGTGCTCAAAGCGTCTTTGTACCGCGATTTAAGTGAAATTGTATTATTTGCTCCTTAGATCTCAGATGTGACCTTGTAGTCGAACCATTGGTCAAAGCGTAAGCTTCATGTATACATATGAAAAAAAAGCCGCAACACAAGTACGGAGATAAAACGAAATCTACTACAAAATTCGTATTGAATATGCGCTCTAAGCAAGTAAAAGCGTCTAAAGGTACATGAACGACGCAGCGCACCGTGCACATGTTAATATGCAATATTCACCGAAATTGCTTTTTTTGATGAACGTAGAAATATTTCATCACGCATTGATAACGAAAAATCGTAGAGGGAAACAGAAACAAGCACGGGGAATACGCATCCTCAGGTGATTAAAGTACGTTTTCGAGGCCTTTTTGAGTAGTTAAATCGTCTCCTTAGTGCGATCTATATTAAATTGTACTTTTTCTACCTTGATCTAAGATGTGTCCTTATGGTCTATCATATCTGTTCATAAATTGGTACAGAAATACAGCCGCGCTACAAGATCGCGTCTAAAACAAGCTTTACACCGCAAAACACGTGCAGAAAAAGGGCTATTAGAAAATGCAAGCTACATATTCAATCTTTCTTGTTGCTGCCTTTGCGTATGTCGAAAACGTTCTATGAGGTCGATCAATCGCGGATACATATGCCTAAATTCATCGTTTTTTTACTACCTCAACACGTCATGGCACATTTCACAATTTACGTACGGCAACGTTTTTGTTATTGTGTTTGTTTTGTGCGATTTAAAGCATTCTGCGAGGAAAACGCTTCTGTAGTTAGACGTCATTTAGAAAAGTTATCCGAATTGTAAAAATGTCTTTGACTGCCCACGCGGTTCTAATGTTCTCAAGACATGGAGGAAATTCATCATAAAAACTCCGAATTTCATTCAAAATTAACGGCTTTTGAAAAGATTTTTCGTAATTTCTTTTAAAGCCTCAATGCTTTGCAAAATAACTCTAAACCATGTTTCAAAAATGTTCAGAAAAACGCTAAAGTTTAACTAATGTCCTTTGAATTTTTTTCAATACTTTTTATTTCGACATGTGAAGGACATAGGTGGAGTTTTCAAGATATCCGCCCGATTGATTTTAAAAGTTAAATCATTATGATGTTTCTACGAATCAATCCTAAAGTAAATACATTTCATTATCTTTTTCAACGAATATTAATCGAAATTTAATTTTATGATGGAATAAGTGCAGCTTTTGCTGATCGTCTACAGAACAGTTTTATGCCGGGCCAAACAAACTCCAACCAAGACATCGATATTATTAAAGCGTTTGGTATGCGTAAATTTCCAAGCACATCAGACATTTTATCGGAACATACCCTTCGAATTCATCGACATACAATTTGCAGAAGACTTCTTGTGGAAAATAACATTTCCATTGTTACGGCTTGAGCGTCTGAACGTCATTGTGGTTGCATAAATGTTTCATTCTTCCCTATACTATCAGAAATCACTGGTCATGTCGTTTTCGGTTTTAGAACGTTCAAGTGACAGAAAAAGTTTAAAATCCCTATGACCGTGTCAATTTTTATGTTAATAGGAACGTACAATGTTTCGTAAGGATTGACTTATACCTTTGACGCTGCTTCAAAGTTTGACCACGAAAACTTCTAATGCAATATTCGATTCCACCGTGATGGACATAAGAGTACACTTTATAAGAGAATAACACTTCCTATGGGCATTGAATTCCATATTCATAATAAATGAAAGACGTAAGTTAAATTTACAAGGCGTTTTATATTGAACTCATATTTTTATTTTTTTTTAAGTCACTTTAGGAAAATTGTTAATTCAATGAGAATAGATCGTAAAAATTCACCTGAAAAATTGATTTCAATCATGATGTACAGTCTAATTTTCACATTCAATAACCAGTGCATATCTCTTTCTAAGGCGTCAATATTTTCTCGACGTCCAAAAAGAATATGTTTCTTGACCGCGGATTACAGAATAAATTGACTGGACTATACACAGCACAATTTCGATGTCTTAAATAAAAACTAGAAAAGCTGATTTCTTCTAATAAAATTTCCTACAACTCACAAGAGAAAAAAATCAATGTGATTTTATTCAATGGTGTAAATTTTTGGCGTAAAACTTTGACATGACTATAGTGAAATTTTTGTCTTATTTGCTTTCTGACATTTTCACTCATGTCTTTTAAACGCGAAGAGAAACGACAATCAACATGAGAAATCGGCGTCCGCGTTGAAAGCTATTCGAATATGGTCAAGATGAAGGAGCCTTTTGGATCGACATTAGTGCTCAAAGCGTCTTTTTATCGCGATTTAAATGAAATGCTTATGCTAATGCTTGGGCTTATTTGCTCCTTATAGCTGAGATGTGACCTTGTAGTCGAAGCATTGGTCAAAGCATAAGGCTAATACATTGGAATGAAAAAAAAGCCGCTACGCAAGTACGGAGATAAAACGATCTCTACTACAAAATTCGTATTGCAAACGCGCTCTTAGCAAGTAAGAGCGTCTAAATGTACATGAACGACGCAGCGCACCATGCAAATGTCACTATGCAATACTTATCGAAAGCGCTTTTTTTGATAAGCGCAGAAAAACTACAACACTTGTTGATAACAAAAATTGCAGAGGAAGACAGAAACAATTACGGGGAATACGCATCCGCAGGTGGTTAAAGTACGTTTTCGATGTCTTTTGTTAGTAATTACATCGTCTTCTTAATGCGATCTATGTTAAATTGTACTTTTCCTATCCTGATCTTAGATGTGTGCTTGTGGTCTAAAAAATCTGTCCATGCATTGGTATAGAAATACAACGGCGCTACAAATTTGATACAAAAACAAGCTTTTTATAGCAAAACACGTGCAGAAAATGGGCTATTAGAAAATGCGAGCTACGTGTTCATTCTTTCTCATTGATGCCTTTACTTATATCGAAAACGTTCTATTCGCTCGATCAATCGCAGATTAATATGCCTATGTTCAACGTTTTTTTACTACATTAACACTTCGTGGCACATTTGACAGTTTACGTACGGCAATGTTTTTGTTATTGTGTTTGTTTTGTGCGATTGAAAGCATTGCACGAGGAAAACGCTTCCGTAGTTAGACGTAATTTGGAAGTTACATTCATTGTAAGTCATTCACTGCCCTCGCGGTTTTATTCTTCTCAAGACATGAAGGAAATTTATTATAAAATCGCCGAATTCCATTCAAAATCAACGGCTTCTATAAAGATGTTCCGTAAATTCGTTTAAAGCACTCTAACAAAGATGAATACTTGAGGAAGATGTTGACGGTTTTGGATGATGATGGGGTCTATAAGGAGGTGAAGAAGGACCCGGTTAATAAGATTAGAGGTAATTGCAAGGAAATATTGAGAAGGTGGTTGGATTGGGGTTACATTGATGGGGATTAATAACGTCGACTATTAGAGACAAAGGGTTGTTTACCAAGGGCTTACGGTTTGCCTAAAGTCTATAAAAAGGATTCTCCATTGAGACTTATTGTGTCATCAATTGGCAGCCCTTCCTATAAATTTGCTAATTACTTACAGCATTTATTATTAGTTAAGTTGTCAAAACGTAGGAATTGTATCACGGACGGTTTTGATTTGAAATATAAGTTAAAGGACATTAAGATACCTTATGACTACACATTGTTATCTTTAGATGTTATTTCATTATTTAATAGTGTTGCACGGGATTTGGTAATGAGAGCTATTAGTCGGCGTTATTCAAGTGTGGAGCTACTTAATGATATTCCAGTTAATGAGAATTTAAGATGTATTTTCTTTCTAATGGATTCAACGAATTTTAGTTTTAATGATAGAGTTTATGAGCAGATTCATGCCACACCAATTAGTTCTCCCATATCCCGTTTGGTTGCTGAATTAGTTATGCAGTAATTAGCGGAGGATTGCATTGAGAGATTTGGATTGGATTTACCGTTTTATTTTTGTTACGTTGATAATATTTTGACTTCAGTTCCGAATGATAGAGTTAATGAAATTTTACATGTTTTTAATTTCTACCATCGAAGATTGAAATTCACATATGAGTTAGTGACTGATGACTGGATTAATTTTATGGAGTTACAGATTAGTAGATATGACGAAGGTTTGAGTTCTAATTGTTACAATAAACCCACAGCGTCGGTTATATATAACAATTTTTCGTCGAAACACCCGATCTCACAAAAAGTCGGATTTGTTTTGGGATTAGTTGATAGGGCCGTTGGACTTTCAGGTCCTCGATTTCACGGGGTTAATTTGAATAGAGTAAGGGATGTTCTGATTATAAATAATTATCCGATTGAATTTATAGAAAGGAATAATGAAAAACGATTGAGATGTATAGAGAACAGAATTAACGTTGATTGTTTTACTAAGAGGGAAAAATCAGTTTCAATAATATTTATACTATCAAATTACCATATGTTCAAAATTTGGCACAGAATTCAAATCGAATCATTTGGAAACATAATTTGAAGTCAGTTAATAGTATTACGTATCATTGCAGGCTGTAGTCTGCGAGAGGTGAGGGCGACTACAGTAGCAATACTTACAGAAAAATGTTCGTTAGCAGACGACACCGATTCGTTTTTACATAATAATTTTTTAATGCAGCCGAGATTGTACAAATTTATATACTCAAAATGTTTAGGCATGAAAAATTATTAATATGAACATTGTTTGAAGACTCAAAAAGCCGCGAAGTATTTATAATTAATTTTTAAAAACCCGAAGTATCGAGTTCCACAACTTTCGCGCCAAAGAAATGTGTGAAAAGTAGTGGTGCGTTGAAGCATGGGTGCGTACATGTGCGTATACGTGCGCTGTGATTCTGCACGTCAGCTGGCGGTGCCGCGGTCGCGATCAAAACAAAAGTTACGTGATTAAAAAAGTGATATTTCACATGTAACTCGCGTCTGCGTCATTCTTGGATGCAACAGCAAGTGTGCCAGAGTGTGAAAAAAATGGAGTTAATGTTGACTTTGGCGGATCCAACGAAAAATGGCTTGAAAATTTTTCATTTTTTTCTAAAAATGCGTGAATTTGGCAGATCATGTCAGTACTTTATAATTAACAGTCATTTTCCTGAAAAAAGCCAAATTTTTGATGCCATTTTTCGTTGGATCAGCCAAGGTCAACATTTACTGAAATACAATACATTTGATTTTTTTGGTGACAAAAATAATTTGTTTTGACGATTCCAGCAATTTAAATAACAATTTGAAGTGACCAATTAAAAACTATTATTGTTTTCATGAGGTTTGTTGTATTAAATAATTTATTACAAAATTCACGGTATGTAACAGATTTAAAAATATAAGAAATAAATAACACGTGAAAATATAGTTATATTACCCGTATCGACAAATCTGATCATTGAAAAAAAATCATAACTAGCTATTTACTTTTACATAACTAGCTATTTACTTTTAAATGTATATGAAAAGACTCTTTTTTAACTGAATAAGAACTAGGATAAATAAACAACAAAATTTCTAAAAATTATTATAGAAGCAAAAAAAATATTGTCATATCGTTTAATCCGTTTGTTGGAATAAAATTTGTCGATACGGGTAATATAACTATATGTTTACGTGTAATTTGTTTCTTATATTCTTAAATCTGTTACATTCCGTCAATTATGTGATAAAATATTAAATATGACAATCCTAATGTAAACAATAATTTTTAATTGGCCTCCTTACATTGTTATTTAAACTGCTGTAATCGTCGGAACAAATATATTTTTTTTCGTACTAAAAAAATAATCATATGTGTTTTGTTTCTTTATTTCCATTTTTATAGTTAATAAAGAGTTGATTGATTCATTTAAAAGAAGAAACATGATTTATATTTAATTTATTCCAACAAACGGATTGGTCAATACGACAATATTCAGTTAAACAGAAGTTTTTCTATACATTGATAAGTGAACTGGAAATTTTTGCAATGATTAGATTCGTCGTTACGGCTAATATAACTATATGTTCACGTTTAAATTGTGTCTTATATTCTTTAATCTGTTACATACCGTGAATTATGTTATAAAATATTTAATATTACAATCTTGAAGAAAACAATATTAATTTTTATTGGTATCCTCGAATTGTTAGTTAAATTGCTGTAATCATCGAAACATATAAATTATTTTTTTGACCAAAAAAAAATTAAATGTATTTAATTTTTATATCTCCACTTTCATAGTAAAAAATGAGCGGATTGATTCATTTAAAAGAAGAAAAATGATTTATTTTTATTTTATTCCAACAAACGGATTGGTCGATACGACAATATTTTTTCTTATATTATAATGATTTCTAGAAATTTTGTTGTTCATTAACCCTAGTTTTTATTCAGTTAAATATTAGTTTTTCTATACATTGAAAAGTAAACAGGTAGTAATGAGGTTCTTTCAATGATCAGATTTATCGATACGA
>JAPYZL010160667.1:0-16735 GCA_030522825.1 Platygaster orseoliae
AACACAGCCCTCTTTTCGAGCAGCCATAAAATCAGCGGCAGAATTCTTCTTTGTTCCCTGCTATCCGGGACAAAAAATGCTATCCGGACTTTTGTCCTGAATAGCAGGGAACAAAGAAGAATTCTCTCGCTGATTTTATGACTGCTCAGAAAGAGGCCTGCGTCACGCGTTTCATCGTAAACAGCCACTCGAACACATAGATGGAAAAAAATATTGTATGTTACATGGGAGGAATGTGATTCAACTCGCGCGCCTGAGCAATCGCTACCGCTCGTGCCCAAATGCTCGCTCGTAGAATCATTCCATTCCTCCCTTGTAGCATAAATATCTATTAGAACAGCTTAGCATTTTGAAATAGCATTGATTATATAATAGAAACACTTTCAACATCAATTATCACATAGTCATTGCATACATTTTACACAGCAGATCATACATAATAACACTTAAATATATATGTAAATAAACATATATATTCTAAACTATCAATAAATTCACAACACGGAGAGAAATTTGTTGATACTTTTTTGAAAGTTGGATTTCCATTCATATTCGAATTTTGAATATTCGCGCGTATTTAGGTTAGTACCTCCATACACCCACGAGATGGACATGAGAAATGTTTTTCTTGCATTCAAAATATTATGCGGAAAGGTTAAATTGTTGCGAATTTCGATAAAAAGTTAAGATCATACTTCACAGGATCATTTCTGTAGTATATCTTTCTCTACTCTCGCCACAAAGGTGGGGTTGATGCAATCACGATGACGAGTAACAACTCGTCTTCCTGAGCGTGAGTACGATCAATTTTCTGATTCTCATTGGATTGTTGATCAACGATGATCGTTCACTCGGAGCATTCTCTGCTCTGAGCACAATGGGAGATTGAGTTTTCTGAGTGATTGTATAATTAAATTAAAATAACAATTTTTCACAACTCGAACATCGAAAACTCGATTTACGACGTCTGCAAAAGATGGCGTAACTGAGCGATTTCAGGTTGTTTCATTTACTCCACTCGACTTCACGTTGAGTATCGACAGATTCACCATAAACGTCAAGTCGGCAACGCAAAACCATATGGGTTAGTGTGAAAAATTGTAGGCAAGCCGCTTCGCGGCGCTTGCCCACAATTCTCCGCACTAACCTATATGGCTCTGCGCCGCCAACTTGAAGTCTACGGTAAAACTCCCGATACTCAACTTGTTGTGAAATATACTATTTCATGCCTCGTGACGTCACTTTACCGTCCATGGACCGTAAAACCAACTTTTCGGTCCATGGACGGCAAAACAGTGACGTCCCTCAGCATGTAAAACATCGTGTGCACCTCTCGGAGATATTTTTGCAAGCCTCAGACACGATTTCCTCGGCTTCGCCTCGGAAGTGTGCCTCGTCTCGCAAACGTTCTCGGACGGCAAAAACTCCGAGAGGCACACAATGTACTTATTATGAAATTAATCAGCACTAATAATTCTTTACAGTAAAAAATGAATGCTTCAAACATTGGTGCAATGGTATCAGTTAATGGTGGTTTCGAATTCTGTTTCGAGTATACAAATTTATAGTAAAACAAACTTTCAAGTATATAATCCAAAATAACATGCATAAGGATGTGTGCTCGACGAATATGTGAAATGGATAATACATCCATATTAGGGAAGTTTATTTTTTAAATAAAATTGTACATCAACACTAGGGATGTGCATTTTTTCATAAAAAAAAATCGTTTTCGATATAATCGAATTTTTTGAAACAATCGTTTTGGACATTGATTTTTTTTAAAGAAAAAATCGATCATATCACAAATTTAGACTTTCATAAAAAAATCGATTTTTCAACAATAATCGTAGATAATCGTGGATAATCGAAGCCTACTCAAGAAATCAATTTTTTAAAATGACAATTCTTATTATCAATACCTAAAAAAAAGTAGTCCAGCAAGTAAAAAAAAAATCAGAAACGATATTGAAATTTTCCGGCGATATTTCGATACAATCGAGGATGAAAAAATCGTATCCAAAAAATTGGTGTTTGACAAGAAAAAAAAGATAAAAAAAAAAAAAAATCAATAGAAAATCAACACCCCTACTGACAACTATGTACGATAAAGAATTAATGCTCAAACATTAGTGTAATAGCAGTAGTTGTGTTGGTTTTCTAATGAATAAATTGTATAGTATAACAAATTTTTTTGAGTATACAATATGCATAAAAAATGTGTGCACGACAAATATGTGAAATGAATAATACATCATACTGCATGGAAATTCATAACAATTGTCTGTTAACAACAGTTGACTATCAAACGTCACATCCATTTTTATTGACGCAGTATCTATATTTGTCTATACAACATCAAAAAATTTCTCTCCGTGTGAATATAACTTATTTCTTAAGTGTTGTTACAGTAATAAACCTGATGAATTATTTTTTATTTTTCCTATGAGTTTCAACAGAGAAGTTTAGTGCATTTTTTTTAGTAATCCCCTTTTCTATAGTTTTTTATCCTGAATCTTCTCAATTACTTGTAAATCCAAATTTCTTTACAGAGTCACAAAAATTACCATCCAGCACTTTGATGTATACGCTCGAGATTTCTTCAAACATGTGTTGATTGTATTTCAAAAGAATTTGCAAAAAACGCACTTGCAATTCGAAACTGAATTCTGATACTCCTGTAATCAAGTTTTTGGCATCCTGGTCATGTGATATGCTCGACTTATCTTCAAAAAGATTGAGCAAACATCCAAAAAGCCAAATACAAAAATCTGAAAAATAATCGATACATTTATTATTTATTGCACTATACTCAAATAATGAGACTATTTTGTTAGATTATAGAAACTATTTATTAATTGATGTATTTACAATTTTTTCATAACAGATAAATATCAGTTGAAATGACATGTGTTTGACGAAAATAATGTGTTCTCCAATGTAATGAAAATTAAAATCAATTGTTTGGATTTTATTCATGGTAACATTTACCAAACTTATATTAAATGTTTTATAAGTAATATAATAATAAGTATGAAATGATTTTAAGAATTTAATTAAATAATTTCCAAAACTTCAAAATTAAAAAAAGGATGTAAAAAAATTAGGGTTCACAGATTTTAATTAAGCCTTTCTCCATCTGCATTATATTATGGCATATATAATTTTTTAAAATTACCTCTGACTCCTTGAAAAAAGTACTCAGATTTTGGGAATGTACGAGGGTGACGAATGAAAGCATATTTCATACTAATGCTGTTCACCTGTATGAACTCGAGTACGCACTTCAAGTTTGTGAAATACTCCTTCAAATCATCTTCACTTTCCCAATCAAGATTGTCGTTTCTCAAAGAGTTGAATATACTTTTCCAAAAATTCTGACCCACACTTATCCTGTTGATTAATATTCAAATCTTTTATCAACAAATATTTTGAAGCATTTTTTTCATAATTTTTTCTATTCTACATATTCTTATTAAAATATTCTGATAAATAACACATTCCATGCAAGAACACCTTTCATTTTAATACAAAAACATTTATAAATTTTTCGTGTGATGATTTATAGCTCTGTGAAATATAAAATGATGAAATGTAGTCCAATGAAAAAAACTTTAATAAATAATTTTAAGAATCCAAGAATAAAATTCAAATGCAATTTTTAATTTGAAATATCTCAACTTTTTTTATTGCAATCATTGACTTGTATAGAAATGTAGTATTTTGGTTTGAATTTCAAGTCAAAAATTCCTAGGTCACTTGTTTAAATTCTCGAAAATCGTCAAGTTATTTAACTTTCTTATTCGCCAATCACAATGTTTGGCGCCAAAAATTTCAGGGATGGCTACGCTTGTCAATATTCATATTTTGAGGAATTTGATTTTTATACCCATGAAAATACCATAAATTATACAAAGATTGAAGAAGTACTTATAAAGTGATAGAAATCTATGAAACGACTTCAATTATCCATATGCTCTATTAACCGTTATTCAAATTTCCTTGTTCATTGTTCCATAATTTATTCAGTCAAAGTATTGATAAACATTTCAACCACTTATTGGTTTCTCATGAAAATCAATAATAAGATTCTCTAATTCCAAATTTTGATTGATAAGAATTGAAGTCGTTACACATGTTTTAGATATTTTTTTTACAAAGTTTGAAAACCCTCTTTTAATTTAAATATACATCAGTAATGATCTTTACAAGCCAGTCTCAAATGTGGAATAAAAAATATATCTTTTTCATATTTCCATTATAGTATTTTCTCAAGCTTTTGGTTTCATTCAGACCTTTCCAGAGGACAGTAAATGCAATAGTATATTACATTACTAGGACAATAAAATGATTTTTCACAAGTATGAGGGTTGTGTAATAATCGTACGATTAAAAAAATGATTTTACATCCGAGTAATGTATATTTTACAGTACAAGTACAGCAATAGCGTTTTTGTACCATGAAACGGTCCGATTATGACACTATAACTGTACTAGTACTGTAAAAATATAGAAACTTGCCATATGAGAATTATAAATTTCGTAGGAGTGATATGAAATCATATCTTACATTGGCGCCAAAACAGGGGGGGGGGGGGCAAGAGGTCAACTGCCCACTTAAAATTTTATCTTTTCTTATTCTTTATGTCTATACATATTTTTTGCCTCCACCCCCTCTCAAAAAAAATTTGTTTCCGGAGCTTCTTCTTATATCTTATTTTATATTACATATTTATATATATATATTATTATTATTTATATTATTTTATTATTATTATTATATTTATATATATATTATATATTATATTATATTCTTATCTTATCTTATAACAAAAGTAACAATATAATATTTATAAAAATAATAGTACTGTGAAGAGCAATCAAATACCCGTTAATTCACAACAGTAAACAAACTTAAAACTACGAAAAAAATAGAATTTTTCGATTTTATTTTGATTCCTCAAAAATAGTGTACTGTCAAACAGCATTATTGTTTTTATTTAGCAACAACAAAAATACACAATATAACTCCAAAATACCATGACTCGATCTTCGTCAGTTGGACTTCTTCGGTTTTCTGTCCGTTTTCAGAATTTCCTTCGCTTACTTCCATCTCCATTTTAACTTTTTTTCAAAATTCAAATTTCCGAGTTTGTATCATTTTCAATTTTATCAATGTTTCTAACGGTAAACAACGCCGGTTTCGCATTGCGGGCAAACTTTCGCAAATAATAAACAAGTAAAAAAAAAGAGATAGACTATATATGGGTTAATATACCTGAGTCTAGTGGATTCTGGTAAAAAGACAATGCGCACATAATCGACTCAGGTGTACCAACCCATTTTAACGTTAAATCTAGTGATCAAAGAGAGAGAGAGAGACCGCAGAAAACAGCTGACCCTATAAAAATTGCGCGCGAAAGAACCGGTATTACGACGATTGCGATATTTTGTTATTGTTTTACACAAAATATTACGAGGCTCGTTGATGCAACGTGTTTGTGGTGTAATTTCGACTTGTCGAGCTGTAGGAGAATTTTGAAGAAGTTATCGAGAAATGTGGAAATATTTTTATTAATGGTACCATAACGATGAATGTCGAACTGAATCGAGAATATTTGTATACATGCCATGGAAAAGTCCACGCTAATGATTTGACAATCCATAATAAGCAAATGATTTTTCACAAGCCATTTGAAAATGTACGCCCTTCTCATAATTTCGTCAACTCTGAATTATCAGCTTCAAGAGGATACATGGATTTCAAGGAAGTCAATTATTTATTAAGGTAAGTTATTTCAGATAAAACCTTAGTAACTTTGATTTTTATAAAAATCTTTTAAAAAAAGTCTGTTTTTTATAAACTGATTTCATAAAAACTTTATAAAAAAATGTTAGTTTCATAAAACTGTTTTTATAGAAAATTTTATTTTTATAAAACTTCAATAAAATTGTTTATAAAATACTAAACTTTATAAAAATGCTTTTATAAAAATTGAAATTTTTCTAAAGTTTTTATTAAATTGATTTATAAACTTAAAATGGTGTTTTTTATAAAAATGAGAGTTACTAGGGAAATTTTCTTTTTTGGTAAGTTTTCACAAAATTTTGCAAGGTATTGAATGATTGTTTTAAAATTCATATTATCATATAAAAATTTTGACAAGATAAAGATTATTTTGAATTTTCTCAATTTACAATACTGTTATCGTTAAATTAAGCATTTTTTTTTGGACTATTTGATATTTTACAATTAGATTTTGGATCTGTGACTTTTATAGTTTGGAAATAATTTTTTTTTTGTTAGTTTGATAGTGCTGAATGGTTTTTAATAACTATTTTAACGTTTGCAGATATTTTTGGTACTTTCAAATTATTAATTTTTTTTTTTTTTTTTACTAAAAAAAGTTTTTCAAACATTTTCAATATATCCAAACTCATCGTTTTTAGAATTTTTTTACTCGTAAGGTTTAGAGACATTTTTTTTGGAAATTGCTCAGTTTCATTTTTATTTTGAATCTTTCATTTGTATAATTAATGCAGAATTTTTTTTCTTCAACCTGATAGTGCTGAGTAATATTCTATACTAATTTAAGCATTTGTAGAAATTTTTGTTAATTTCGAACAGTAAAATAAATAACCTTTTTTTTACTATAAACAACCTATCTAATATGTTCAACATATTCGTAATTAAAAAAGAGACTAATAGATTAAAAAAATTTTTTTTAATTCCTAAGATTGTGAGAAATTTTTTGAAAATTGCTTTATACAGTTCTTATTCTAGATGTGTGATTTTATAATTCATTCGAAAAATTTTTTGTGTTCTAATGTTTGCAGATATTTTTGTTTATTTAAAAAAAAAAAAAATTTGTTTTCTCAGTATGTAGAACCCTTTGAATGTTTTTAACATATTCTTAATTCATGAAGTCTCATCAATTGAAAAAATGTTCAATTTGTCAGTTTTTTTTTTTTTTTGGTTCGATAGTGCTGAACGATTTCTCATAATTATTTATAACATTTTCAGATATTTTCGTTTATTTCTAATAATTACTTTTTTTCCACAATGTAATAAAGGATTCTTTAAAAATTTTCTACATATGGATCATTTCATGGGAGATTTACAGGCAAAATTTTTTTTTCAACCAAATATTTTTTTTCGTGTTTTCAGATCGAAAATAATCGACACGTATTTTTTTTTTCAATGTGATACTTTAAAATTTCGAAATATGATTTTCTGAAGTTTCGTAGTCTGTAAAAAAACTTTTTTTTTATAGCAAACTGTTAAAACAGTTTTGAAGATAAAATGTTCCCTTTGCACCTTAATTGTGCCTAGGTGTACAAGCTTTCAAAAAAACTATAGCACACCTACTGTTGTTTTTTTTTAACAACAATATAATGCATTGTTATAAAAAAATTCATTTTCCCCAAGCTTGGAACTATTTTTTTTTCGATAAATTTTTTAAAATGTTTATCAATATGCATGCAAAATTTTGGAGTGGAGAAATGAAAGTTGCAGGTGTAACGAATTTTCTTAAGGCCAGGTTCCTATGAAAAACATGTTTTTTTATTTTTAATTCCATTTATTGTTCAAACAATATTTCAAAATAAAACTTTTTACAAATTATTGTACATATCTTAAACTATTAAAAAAAAATTTTCTTTTTTTTTTATTTATTATGGCGGCTCTGAAAAGTGCTGATTAAACTCGTCCGATTTGTTACTGGTTTACATGATTTCTTGGAAACGAATCATCTGAAACGAATTGGCTATGGTCTGAACTACAATGAAACAGTTCTACTGAGAAAAAAACAACATAGCGGATTTTTTAATTTTTAACCTTTTTTTTAACCTTTAATTGTTTATAACATTCTTAAATAACATTGAATATTTTTGGTTGTAGTTCAGACCATAGCCAATTTGATACAAAATATGAAACTGCTTTGCTTTTTGCTTTCAGATGATTCGTTTCCAAGAAATCGTGTAAACCACCAAAAAAGTTGACGAGCTGTTTTCAGCAGGAACCGAGACCGTTATATATAACGGTTTCGTTTCGGTTTCGGTTTCGAGAAAAAAAATAATAACGTTTTCGGTTTCGTTTTCGGTCTCGAAAAAAAATATAACTTTTTGAATTTCGAGAAAAAAAATAACGGTTTCGGTTTCTTAAAACAAATATCTATATCAGTTTCAGTTACGACTAGGTTCTCGAGAAAAAATTTTTTTGGTTTTGGTTCGGACACTCTTAAAAATTTTATTGTTGTCTTAAATTTAAAAAAATCTGTATAACGCCCATTACACATACCCTGTAATAATAATGCAATAAAAGTATACAATATATATATATATATATATATATATATATATATATATATATATGCTTATATAACTTTAATATACGGGTATCTTAAATTTCATAAAACACGTGTTTTTAAAATTGTTTATGAAATTAATACTTATTTACATTAAACCTGTGACATTAATTTAATTCGTAATTGTGAATTGAATTAAATACATCGATGTATTAGAATTAAACGAAAATATTTGAATTAAATTTGTTTTCACATTTATTCCATGCATGTAACTGAGACTTAATTTTTTTTTTAGATACTGGTTGCATGGAATCTAAAACGAATTTTAAATGCTACGCGTGAAAAATGTATAAAAATGAATTAGGTGTCTCCAGGTAATACACATTTAATAGATGTGTATTTTATTCATGTTTCAAATATCTAGTTAATAAAATTTGAGGTACATTTTCATACATCAACCATAGAAAGTGTATCAAACTCAAGTAGGTGTCTCTAAATTATACTTTTTTCAAACATGTTTACCTAACGTACGTTTCGAATAGCTGGCTTATGAAATATCAAGTACATTTTAATACATTTTGAATAGAAAATGTATAAAACTGAAGAAAAGTTTAAACAGTGCAGATGGGAAAATAACGTTCTTGGTTTCTGTATCAGAAATAGAATTAGTTGAATCGGTTTTCACGAAATGAGAAAAAAATCCAATAATTCAAAACAATTTAAAAACGACAAAATAATTACTAAAAAAACTGCTGAGGAACCTCGGTTCTGTAAAAAATCTTAATAACGGTTTCGTTACGGTTTCGTTCCCACTGAAATTGAACACAGCTTCTGTAGTTTGACGTTATTATGAAGATTATTTTACTTTTACCAAACTCATGTAATTTTCTTTGATTTCCTAAATTTATATGAATCGGTTTCGGTTTCGGCGGTCCCTGTTTTTCAGAGCCGCCATTATGAAAAAAAATTAAAAAAAAAAATTTTTTGAGTCGTTTAATATATGTACTTTTATCTGTAACAAATTTTATTTTGAAATATTTTTTTAACAATAAATGAAATTAAAAAAAAATACACACGTTTTTCATAGGAACCTGGCCTTAATCTGCCCCGCGCGTTGCAGCGAGTGAGTTACTGTGCGCACTTTACAGCAGGTAATGGTGTACAGAATAAGTTCACTTATGGACAGTGTTTGTGTCAAAATTTTTATTCGTCCATATTAACACTTGCATTTCACAACTTGGCCTTGTTATTTATTGTTTATAAAAATAATTTTTTTTTTCAATTACTTTACAATACAAGTATAAATAAACTTCACTTTGTCAATCATTTTTCTTTGATTGGGCGTTTGTTTTCTGATTTTTCATTTTTGTCGAACAACAAACGATCATCATGATTTCTGATTGCAAAAAACACGACGCCGTAGCCGTTTTCGTTTTTCTTAAAGTCTTCCATGAATATCTTTCATTGAATTTTCCACACATACGCAGATCGCAGATGTTTGTACTTTTCTGATGGTGCTCCCCAACAATTTAAAAATTTGAAACATTTTTCAAATATTTACTTCCATGAAAATAATTTTCGTCGCACAGCTCAGTGGCATTTTCATGCAACGGCGCATGGGAAAGGACCGTGCGTGGTACTGGGGGAGCTATTAAAAGAATGGCTCGAAGAGCAAGCTTACAAATGACCTCAGAAGATCAAATTTCGACGCCATTAAAATTGTATGAGTGGGCCAGCAAAAAACCTTCTTCGAAAAATATGTCAATGATGTACAGGTGCACAAAAGATTATGAAGAATCAGAAAACTTTCTCAAAAGTCGTTTCGAAAAGTGCAAAACGATCGCTGGCACCTTTCATTCAGTTGAGCCAGGTAACAACTTGAACTTGAAAGTGAGAACATTATCCTCTTCCTCTGATTTTAAAATTGTCGGCTTTTACAACAATGAAAAATCAGGAAACAAATGCCCAATCAAAGAAAAATGATTGACAAAGTAAAGTTTTTTTATACTTGTATTGTAAAATAATTGAAAAAAAATTATTTTTAAAAACAATAAATAACAAGGCCAAGTTGTAAAATTCAAGTGTTAACATGAACGAATAAAAATTTTGACACAAACACTGTCCATAAGTGAACTTATTCTGTACACCATTACCTGCTGTCAAAGTGCGCACAGTAACTCGCTCGCTGCAACGCGCGGGGCAGATTAAGAAAATTCGTTACACCTGCAATTCTCATTTCTCCACTCCAAAATTTTGCATGCATATTGATAAATATTTTAAAAAATTTATTGAAAAAAAATAGTTCCAAGTTTGTAAAAAATGACTTTGTTCATAACAATGCACTATATTGTTGTTAAAAAAAAACAACGGTAGGTGTGCTATAGTTTTTTTGAAAGCTTGTATGCCTAGGCACAATTAAGGTGCAAAGGGAACATTTTATCTTTAAAACTGTTTTAACAGTTTGCCATAAAAAGAAAAGTTTTTTTACAGACTATGAAACTTCAAAAAATTACCTTTCGAAATTTTGAAGCATCACATTGAAAAAAAAAATACGTGTCGATTATTTTCGATCTGAAAACACGCAAAAAAATATTTGGTTGAAACAAAAATTTTGACTTTAAATCTCCCATGAAATGACCCATATATATATAATTCTTAAGATTTTCAGAAATTTTGTAGAAATCGCTTAGTTCAGTTTTGATTTGAGATGGATAATTTTTATAAATAATTCAAATTTTTTTTTTACATTTGCTAGATAATGCAAAATCATTTTTTATACTAACTCCAGCGTTAGCAGATATTTTCGGTTAGGTCTTACAATACTTCCAAAACATTCTTAATTCATGAAGAGTGTTATGAATTTTCGAAATTTTTTTTATTCTCAAGATTTCTAGAACTTTTTTGGAAACTGCTATGTTCAGTTTTTATTTTACATCTCTGATTTCCATATTTTAGTCATAATTTGTGTGTATTGATTTATTAGTGCTAAATACTTTCTTATTAATTCCATATTTGTGGGTATTTATTAAATAAGTACCTACAAATTTTAAAATTGCAGTGCCAGAAAAAATTTCAATAATAAAGGCAACCATAGTATGAGTATACAAGATAAATTATTATTTTCTTGAATAATTTTTTTTAGAACAGCATCAAATGAACTGTACAGATATGAAGATCAAAATGACTGTACAGCAGCTGCCGATGAAGATGTAATTGACTTGCGCGAATCCCGACGTTCGATTTGTAACGTCCTGATAGAAAGTCATGATTACTTAAACAGGTATAAAAAATAATGACAGTGCCCACAATAATATTTTACTCAATATTATTTTTTCAAGCTTTAGAATATTGTTTAGTTAAGTAAAGAGTTCAAACGAAAAGGAAAATAATACAATAATTAACAGAGTTGTGGAGCCCAATTATTTGAAAATAATTTTTATTGTTTAAAATTTGCAGTAAATTTATTAATTCAGAACAGGAAAACGTTATGCATTTTTCCTGTATATTTATCAACATTCAAATTATTATGTAAAAGGCTTATTCATTTTTTAAATTTCAATGGTGAAAAGGTTTATCTTTTGTTCAAAGTTTTGTATTTCTGAGTCTTATAATGTTACTCAAAGTTTTTGTTTTATTTCTGAAATTATGTAATGAAAGTTTACAAATCGGAAACAAATATTTTTGAATTTTTGAAATTTTCAGTATACATTCTTGAAGGTATGGAAAACCCATTAATATAATTTTTTAATATTCTGCAATACAAAAAACTCGAACTTGAAGTGTTCAAACGTTTCTAAGTCATGAAAATGTTAATTTTGAAAGTTAATGAATGGGGCATTTAAATAAAGAAAATAAAAATCACCAGATATTTTATGCACGATAAAATTTGGAAATTGAAAAATTCAGAAGTTTCATTTTTTACTACCACAAAAATTTTTTTATATTTGTACATATAAATTATATCTGTCCTTCAAATCGGTAAATGTATAAATTACAAAATTCGGAAGTTTCAACTAGAGTCGAAAAAATAGAATAAAGTGTACATTCGAAGATTTTTTTTTTCTATAATAGCGAATACATATTTTCAGAGTCATTTTTTGTTACTCTGAGAAAATAAATTCTTTCAATCAAAAGTAGTTTTTTAAGTACCCAAATTTTTTTTCAGCATTGGTTGGGACTATGACATTTTGCAGTCTATCAATTTAGAAAATGACGTGAATGAACAGAACATCAGAATACGAAAATTAATGATACGATTGTACGATTTATCGCCTTCTTTGTATCATTATGTTCCTACAAATCGAGAGAATAATGTGAGTAAATTAACATAAAAAAAAAAAAATAAAAAAAAAACTGAAATTTCAGAGCACTAATAAAATATCCTGAAAAAAGTTCTCAAAATATATTCATTACTTTTAAATTCTAATTTACAATAGCCCATTCACTGTAATTTCGTGAATTCCTGAAAACCTGCTGATTTTCAAAGATTTCAATGTCACCAATCCCGAATTTTCAAAGTTGTATATTTTTTTTTCGAAATTTTGCAGTTTGTGCATCAGAATATCAAAAATATGCAGAATTCGAAAAAAAGTGGAATATTATTTCTTCTATTTATTAGACTCAAAGTGATTTTATTTACGAATATGAAATTTACAAGTTTCTTTTCAGATTTTTATAGATATAACAATATTTTCGAAATTCCTTACATCGAATCCATTAAACATTAAAAAAAAATTATACAAACACCTTTTAATTTGTTGAATTTACCACTAGACTATTTTAATATGTTATTGAAAGTATAGCGCCCTTGAATTTAAAATAACACCCAACCTACAGGAAAACTTTCAAAATTTTAAATAGTTAAATAAATTTGCTCTAGTGCGTTCATCCAGGACATCACATTTACCATTGGCATTTGGAAATGAGATGGCATTTTTTAGCTATGACCTATTCTCGAATGATTAGTCAAAAAATGTCCTATGACAATCAGGATATCGACCATGCTCTTTATTTGATAATCGCTGATTTAATTTACGTTGCCATTTCCGGATTCTCTCAGGTAAAAAAATTAAATTTTACCATTGCTGGCTATAATTATTATAAGTCATTTTTTTGAAAATTGTTAAATGATATTTATTTACTGAACGTGTGCAGTGACATTTCAATGAAATACATCTTTGAGAAATTATTGATAAATTTTATTCAGTGCATATTTTCTTATTGGAAAGCTCAGAACTGACTATAACTATATGAAAAATTCAATTTTTATAGTGTTCATATTTTATTCTGGTTTAGGAAAACTCATTATTTTAAATTGATTACAATTTATGAATTAACTATTATAAATTATAAAAACTTTGAGAAAACTAACAAAATTTTTTAATTTTAAAACTAACAATCAAACTATTCCACAGAATAAATCCGATTTTTTTCAAGGAAATAACAATAATAATAATAAGTTACAAAACATATTATTCATAAATAATATGCTTAGAATTTCTAACAGAAATTTTTTTTTTAGTCTTCGCTGACGGATATATGGTTCAAGAACCCATTTCCTTGCACGTGTACAAAAGAAATGTGGTTGAACATAAAACTTTTTATCTGTGATTTGAATAAGAAAGGATTTACGAAGGTAAATAAATTTTTTTAGATAGCTTTTTAGTTTTATCGCATGGTTGTTTGAGTTCTGTAAAAGTTCTTCATTTCGGTTTGTTTAAACAAATATAGAATTTTTTTTAAGATTTTCAATACCCTTTTATCCAATCATGAACTTTTTATTATATTCAACTTATTTTACCCAATCGTTAACTAGAAAAAAAATTTTTTCTTGTTTTTTGTTCTCACTTTGCTTCTCGTTCATTTTTGTGCAGAATTTTTGGAGTTGCGTGAATTCGGTCATCGACAAAGTGATTCTGAAAAAAGGAGAAGAACAAGTTTTTTGGGACAACCGAGATGAAAGAAAAATAATGAATTTGCAAAATCCAGAAGTGTTTTCTGTTTGGTTGATCTTTCATTTGAATACTTTACATGTCGATATCGAGAACAGTGATTTTCCGTCAAGTGACGTGCTGGAAGTATATTAATTCATTTAGTTATTGTTTTATAAAATTTTCGAGGATGTTTTATGACAATGTGTTTCAATTTATACATCAAACTTTTCATTTGAAGATACAAAAAAATTAAAAAAAAAAAAAAAAAATTGAATATTTTTTGTTTTTAATGTTTTGTTTTAATGTTTTGTTTGTTGATAAGTCATGAAAACTCTTTCAGATACAGTCAAATTACTCGCAACTTGAAAAAGTTTTGAAAACCTATATCGACAAGTGCAAAATTGGAGGAATAACAGATAAGACAGAAAAAGAGATGTGTTTGATGATTCGAATACTCAATTCGTTGTGCGTAGATTCATGGGAACCAGATTCAAGAATCGTCAAACTTTTGCTTGAACACTTTCAAGCAAACATCAATCGGACTTTTTTATTGCAATCATTTGGTCCCTGGAATTCCACATTTGACCAGTATGCAAATATTATTTTACGTTATAAATCCCTTTGTTTTACTAATATGTGATATTTCAGCATTTTTTGAATTTCTGAATTAGGAATTTTTGAAATTGAAAAAACCAGAATCGAAGAATATGAACCAAATTTACTAATTCACTTTTATCTGATTTTTATATTTTGGAAAAATTTCTGAATGCATGTCAAAAGAAAGCAGAGAATTCTCAACCGAAAAATCTTTAAAAAATGGTTTTATTTTTATTATAGCAAAAGTCCTGCAGATCTGTTGAAGCAAGTGGAGGACAGAGTTAACGACATTGACTGGAGCAAAGAAACCAGTTATGGATTATTTTTACGTTTGCTCGGTAATTATTACTACTTTAAAATCCAATTAATTGCAGCATATTGAGTAATAAGGTTTTTTTTTTAACAATGTGGATTTAATTATTTACAATGTTAAATATCTTAAGTTGGTAATTATTTCAATTTCTACACGGAGAAAATTTTTGAGTAAAAATTACGCCGAAAACGTTGAAACTCTGAGACGTATTATTTGATTAATTAATTACTGATATTTGCACTATAAAATTCAATGTGTTGTCAAAACGTCCCAGATTTACAACGTTCTCAAAATAATTTATACTAATATGTAAATTCAAGAGCGTAGGCAGAGAGGGGTTTTGGGGGTTCGAATCCCTCCTGAAATTCAGATAAAATTAATAATTTTTTTATGTAAAAATGGAGAAAAAAAATCTACGGGACGTAACAAACAGTTTTATGTAAGATATAAAAATTAAACAAAATTAGAAACGACTAATTTTACCAACTCGAAAATAACAATATTCCAGGCTTCAAAAGAATTTTTTCTTTAACAAAACTCGAACAACAAATGTTTAGGTAGGATAAGATAGAAAGTTAAGATTAAAAAAAACTACCAAGCTTAAGACCTTGCGCGAGAAGTGAAACTTTAAAAAAAAAACAACCAAGCAATAATTCAAATGTTATAACAGAAAAAAATTGCCCCCGGCGAAGCCCTCCTGCAGAGCCCCCTGTGCGCTTCGCGCGTCAACCCCCCATTAGGGTTTTTGTTATTTGATTTTGTTGTTTGTTATTTGATGTTCGGAAATATTAAGAAATATATACAAAATTAATCATAAATATAAGGTATTGAAATATTTATTCGTATTATTTATGATTTCATCTTGAATATAAAAAAATTTGACAATATTAAAAATGAGTTTTAACATACCAATATGAAAACATTGGGGTACGTTCAAGTATGTTCGTAAAGTGATCGGGTATGCTCAGAAGTGTTCGGGTATGTTCGGGAAATATTCGGATATGTTCGGGTGTATTCGGAAAGTTTTTGAGTATGTTCGCAAATGTTCGGATATGTTCGGAAGTTTTCAGGTATGTTCGGGTATATTCGGAAAGTGTTCGGGTATGTTCATAAGTGTTCGGGTATGTTTGGGTGTATTCGAAAAGTGTTCAGGTATGTTCGGAAGTGTTCGGGTATGTTCGGGTGTATTCTGAAAGTGTTCGGGTATGTTCGGAAGTGTTCGGGTATGTTCGGGAAATGTTCGGATATGTTCGGAAGCGTTGGGGTATGTAAAAGTAAGGCGAAGATCTTCTTAAGTAAAAGTAAGGCGAAGTTCTTCTTAATATCATCTAACGATCTTTTTAATATCGAGGTAAGGTCAAGCTCAAGTCAAGGTAAAGTATCAAGATTTGAGTTCTTCTGAAGATCTTATTAAGATCAAGGTCAAGTAAAGATGGGCCAAGATAAACCCAAGATCACCAGATTACACTAGGATCACCAGATTACATGTGTGGTGATAGGGTTGTATAGGCTCACACAGTTTAACTATAACGGATATTTATTCTTACACCAAACAACGACAATATTGCACAACGAAACTATACACA
>JAPYZL010160681.1:0-12936 GCA_030522825.1 Platygaster orseoliae
ACAGAAAATACGTTCACTTTTTTCCACTTTATTTATTTCTTGCTTATAAATAACTATCTGTTTTTGTTTTCATTTTCTTCTTTAAGAAACGAAAAATTTAATAAATACAAATAAACACAAATAAATATGAATATTGACATCAGCTGATTGGTCGCTGTCTGTTGTCGCTGCAAAATACCCACCATCTTAAATTTCTAAAAAGCCCTATCTAATCACAATCGCATCCAGCAGGTTACATGATCAGCTGTTACACGTTTCTTATACATATAGGTATACTTGTATGTTAAACATTGTTTGACGTTTGGGAAACTTGGAATTGGAAATCAGCTGATTGAAAAAAACTTCCTGATACGACGAAATGCAAAACGGTGGTATGGAAAAAAAGCGTCTTTATGTGACTGACTTAGGTTATGTTCATTTATTTTTTTGATAATAATGGCTTTGCCGTGGCCCTCACCTAGGCCCACGACCATGGGCCATTGACAATAATATTATGAATTCTGTAATACAGTGTTGCCACATCGTTCATGCGTGACAGTACATATGTGACAGTTCTGTGAATTTATTACTTTTGTGGAAAAAATTGACGGTCAAAAATTATGATTTTTTTTCCATATAAACAGCACAATTTCTTCTATTTAATGCATTTTTTTCGAACAGAGAGTTCATTTTCTGCAGCTAAAAATATGTCCAAGCCCATGAGAGCCCATGTTATTTTCAATATTTTTTATTAATAATTGGCACGGTCGATTCCTTTGATTTTTCGCATATCTGTTCAGTGTACGAAGAAGAGTAAGCATACAAAATTGCAACAAAATCTTACAGAAAATGCTTTTCTGCTACAACTACCTTAAGTATGATATATTTATAGTAATAAATAATTTTTTATATTCAATAAAAATATTATCCAATGATTCATATCATTGGATATCACCAGATATCACCATATTAAATGAAACATTTTTGGGATTCACTATAGCATAAACCCTTTGATAATAGACATAATTTGTATACTACTTCCATATTTTCCGAAATCCTGAGAAGCTTTCTGTACTATCTTTATTAATCATATGATTGTTTATATGAATCATTTTCTCATTTTTCGAAATGGAAGAATATTTTTCTTGATTTAATTACAAAATTTAAAAATTATACACTATCACTAAAATTAATTTTTCTTTGGAAAAGAATGGACATGTTCGAGAGTGGTTTGAATTTCTTCATTCTTTATCAACAGTTTTATAATTTATTCGCTTATCGCTAGAAATTGATTGAATTGTCTTTATAGTGTTAAAATGATTCAAAGCAATTTACAATATGTGAAAACGTCCAAAAATAAGTGAATTAACATTTTTTTTTTTCTGAAAACTCTGAGACGATTTCTGATTGCTTTACAGGAAGTTTTTTAAGTATTCTGAAAAATTTCTGAAAATCTAACCTGTTTCTGTAAAATAAATAACAAGTTTTTTGTGATCTCAAAAAGTTATATAGAATTTAAGAAAATCGTTCCTTGTTTAAATAAATAATTGACATGATTTAATGTTTATAAAGTTTTTTGACAATTTTTTCGAAAACAAATTAGATTTGTGGGTATAAATATGCTTGAGAATTACCAATGATTAGGGACTTATTAATTAAAAACTAATATGTGTAGACAAACAATTATTATGTTGCATAGTTTACAAAAATCATAAAAGTATTTTTCCGGAAAATCAACAATATTTTCAAATGTTGTATACGAGTATTTAAAAATTGTTATGAATTCTTCAAATATAAAAAAAAAGTTTCTGAGCTCAAAAATGTCATTCAAAATCAGCTGTGATTATGAACAATTTGGAATAGTAACTCAAATTTCGCAGTAATCCTATGGGATACAAAAAAAATTATGCAAATTGTTCCATATCTGAAGTTAAACAAATAATTTGATGAAAAATTTGTAAACATTACTCAAGTTATTAAATAAAAAATCTTGCTCCTTATTTATTGAAAGAATAAACAAAAAATAGGGACAAATTTTGAAGCGCGAGAGTTCAAAAGGGCCTAACTCACTTTTTAATAAGGTGGTTTTCTTATGTAATCTTCGAAGAAAATGCGCTTTATCAAAAAGTGGGTTGGGTTAGGCCCTTTTGAACTCTCGCGCTTCTTTTATGTCTCATATAATATCCTACATTTTCCAGAACTTAAAAAATTTTCCTAAAATTACAATGTACTATATTTAAAGTCATACAGAAAAGCATAGCAAATTCACGAAATCTTTTAAAAAGTAAATATTTTTTAAGTTTCGACAAACTCTCTTAAAATGAATCTTTTTTGTGGTCATCACATTACAGGAATAAAACAATAATATTTTTGCCTTTCCCCGCGCCCCCTTTACAAAAATCAAAGACGACTATTTTTTTCAATATTTATTGAAAAAATAATAAAGTTTTTTACACAAATTTGTGCTATTTGAAGAGAAATATTTTTCATCCACTTTTTTCCACTCTTGCAAAAAATGAAAAAAAAAAGGTTTTTGCTGTTTTTACTAGTTATAAAAACCTGTTCACTTCATACAATCTTTATAAAATCTGCATGTTTTTACGGATTATAAAAAAATTAATATAACACAATAATGCTACCGTAATTATGAAATGAAAAAAAATAAAATGAATTGAAGAAAAATAATGCTTAATAACAGGATGATAAAATCCGTGAAATAGCTTCGTAAAAAATTGGTCATGGACGACGATCGGAAATCATCGAAGCGATGGTGGAGAAAAACATAAAAGAAAAGGATTGGAGAACAATGCGAACGCTTCGAATGGTGCATGACGCGATTAACGACAATTAGCGTCCAGTTGTTTGATAAATGACACGGATGCTCGTGATTTTGCAGCGTCAAGTGGGCTCACGCTCGTCTGAATAACCACCAATTTATCGATCAAAATAACAAGCATTTTTTATTCTAACAATGACTTTCGTTGACGTCAAAAAATGTTTTGCTATTCGGAAACAATCATTTATAATTTTAAATTTTTCGGGATTTATGGAATAATTAGGGACTTGATCGAGTTTTTCTTATTAGTCTTGATATTTTTCAATTATTTCAAAGGATTATTGTGAATTTCGAAAGTATCCTTATCGTAGACAGAGGAGGTTTTTGGGGTTAAAAGCCTTCTTAAAATTGGCGTAAAATTATTAATTAATTCAATTGGAAAATTAAAAGAAAAAATGAACTTGAAAATAAATGGAAATACAAACAATAAAAAAAATAATACGTTGACTTAATGATAAGAATTTAAAAAAAATGAAAATGTACTTACTGGAGTCTAGAGGACGTAGCAAATAGTTTTTTGTTAGTCCTAAAATTCGAATAAAATTCCGAATTCGTAATTTTATTAACTCAAAAATAACAGCAAACCTGGCTTCAAAAGAATGATAGTTATGTATGCTTGGCTAGTATAACATAGAAGGACAAAATTTGAAAAATTGTTTTACCCCAGTGATTATAAAAAAAAAAAAAAAAAACTAAAGAAATACGAAGTATTGGAATTCCACGAAAGAATTGGTTTCTGTAAAATCTGAACAAATATGTTGAATCTACATGAAACTTGGAGTTCTGAATTACTGAATTCTGAAAAAAGTTTAAGAACCTTTAAAAATACACGAAATCTATAGGAATACTATAAAACTCTACAAAATCTTATAAACTTATAAAAAGTATGAAACCGTAAAAAAATCTAGCAGATTTTCAAAATTTACAAAGTTCTTATTTCCCCAAACATCTATAAAAATACGGGATATCTAGTAAAATTAGAATTCTAGAATATCGCATATTGGAAATCTACAAATTATAAATCTACAAAAATATAATAAAATCTCTAGTTCGTTGTAAATGACAATACTTTATCATCGAATTTTAGAAATATGCAGAGTGAATCAAAAAAATACAAGAAATCTATAAAAATACCGAAAAACACAACAAAATTGTATGAATAATATAAAATACGGAAATTTCAACAATTCCTGAAATACCTAAAAAATATATTTCTTTTAGGATTTCATGATTTTTATTCTTTGGCGATCTTGTTTTAAGTAATAAGATTTTTTTTCCAATTTCACGAATTTGGGAGCTTCAAATTTATATAAATTTTGTAGTCCAGAGTGTCTTACTTCTTTTAAATACGTATTCAATATCATAGAATTCGATTCTTTTGATTTTCAAGTCACTAAGGTTAGAATGTTGTCTTTTTCTATTACCTATAGTTTTTTTCCTCATTAATTTTCTCATTATATATACAACTGTTTCCTGATGTTATAATTTATATATAGCTTTCTGAAATTCGATGCTCTAGGAATCAAAGTATTCTAAAAACTTCTGTAAGTATTTTATATATTTCAAAGAAAATCATATCAAGATAGAATTTTCTAAAAAACCTCTCTTGAACCTTTTTCTTTGCCCTCGCCCCTAATCTCCATTTAAAAAAAATATCGATTTTGACGAAAACGATTGCTATCCTCGGCTTCGCCTTGAATTTTAGTTTTTCTTGTCGAAATCATTGCCTATATGTGTGACTAACTCCTACTTAGTAATAAAGTTTGGAAATAAAAGATTGTTGCTTTTTTTAGCTTTTCTTTCACGTTCGTATTGGCAAAATGAAAAAAATATGTTAACGACGTCCGACGAGCAATAAACGACGTCCAAAGGGAGAAGTTGCGCGCATAATCAGGTCCATCACAGCGCGATGAGGTTAAAATGTCAAACGTCCCGATCGTTACATCATGAATATCTCGTTTCGAAAGTAGAATAACCGAGAAAAATGCAACGAAAATGAAAGTCGTTAAAGAACGAAATATATTTAGCGTGTGTATATAGGATAAATCAAATTTATGGATTTTGTAGAAAATTATTTAAAAAGTTTTAAATGTGAAGAAGAGATGTACACTGTTTAGAACTTTCTTAAATTTCATACACTTTCTATTCAAAATGTATTAAAATGTACTTGATATTTTATAAGCCAGCTATTTGAAACGTAAGTTAGATAAACATGTTTGAAAAATGTATAAGTTAGAGAAACCAACTTGAGTTTACTGCACTTTCCATAATTTATACATCAAAATGTACCTGAAATTTTATAAACTAGATATTTGAAACATGAATAAAATACACATCTATTAAATGTGTATTACCTTGAGACACGTACTTGATTTTTATACGTTTTTCACACATAGCATTTAGAATTTGTCTTAGATTTCATGCAACCAGTATCCAAAAAAAAAAAATTCAATCTCAGTTACATGCATAAACTGAATGTAAGAGCAAATTTAATTCAAATATTTTTGTATGATTCTAATACATCAATGTATGAAATTCGATTCACAACTATGTACTAAGCTGATGTCACAGGTTTAATGTGAATATGTATTTATTTAATGTACAATGTCAAACACACGTGGCGTATTAAATTTAAGACACCTGTTTATTTAAGTTATATAAGCGTATATATATATATTGTATACTTTTAATGCATTATTGATACAGGCTATGTGTAATGGGCGTTATACAGTTTTTCTTAAATTTAAGACAAAAATGTCTAACAGTGTATGATTTATCTATATTACCAGACATTTAGAAAATTTACAGTTTTATTGCAAATTGACATGTATGGTCTTTCATTACATTTTAAAAATTTGTCAATGTTTTTGAACCTGCTGAAATTCTGTAAGGGTTAAAGAAAATCTTTGAAATCATTCTTTCGATAAATACATTTATTGATCGAAATATTTCGGATTCAACAAAAATTTATGAATTATAAGAAAATAATGAAAATTTATCAAGATTTTGAGGAGAAAAATGGATTTGTTCATACCTTCATAATTTGGAAAAATGCCAGAATATTTTCCATACAATTTTATGCATTTATTTTGTGTTTATGAAAATCTATAACATTTTTAGAGCACGTACAAACCAACATACGTTTTTAAATTCATTTTAAATTCCAAATTTCCAAGTTTTTGTCTTTTTAATTAAAAATACTTATTATCAGATCTTAACAGATACAAAATTGTTCCATTTTTAATGAAATACTATAAAGTATTCGAAGAGTTGTGAATTTCGTAGAAAAATATGAATACTTTTGATTTATCTTTATTTCGAATAATTATTTTGGGAAGTGAAATTGTAATGAAATCCTATCACTAAGTTTTAATAATGAATTCAGTTACATGGTTGATAATTGATACTGAAAAAATTATGTCTTCTTTCTTTGTATTTATAATGTGTTTAATTTATAAATTATTGTGGTTTCAACGAGGAATTATTTAAAATGCCAAACAGAGTTTATTGTTAGTGAATAATTGATAGTTATCGATGTTTGTGCTACATTGCAAGATATAAATTAATTTTTTTCCTCGTACTTATGTAATTATTTATGTGTACATATACAGTGAGTTAAATGATGATTATATCATAAAATATATTATGAAATACTAATAAAATAAATTGTTATTGTGGTCTCTATGCGAAATACTTGAATCTACGTATGAACTTGTATACTCTTGTATAAATCGTAACTTGAGCATTATAATCTGTTAAAAAAAATCTGCAAAATCACAGAACATCAATATCGCTTGAACTAAAAAAAAAAAATTATAAAAGATTCCTATCCTCAAATTCAGAAATTTCCGGAAATTTTGGTATTCCTAAAACTTCCAAAATTTTATATTTCATATTTTTAATAACCTTTTTTTGAATAAATTATTAAAGTTAACTCCCAAATTTGAAATTATGAGAAACTTGAATGAAAAGTTAAGAAATTCAACCAACTTCTAAGTCTTTTGGATTCTAATCATTATTGAAATACTTTCGATAGTTTCTATAACAAATAATTTCATTTCTAATCTAATAACTTGAAATTTTTAATTCGGAAATTTGGAGCGTTTCTGTATTTCACTTGCTATGGAAATTTTAATTAAATAGTTTTTTTAATGCATTTTTTTAAATTATATTTTCAATGATAGAATTTATAGAAT
The DNA here is from genome assembly GCA_030522825.1 of Platygaster orseoliae. Classification (NCBI taxonomy): domain Eukaryota; kingdom Metazoa; phylum Arthropoda; class Insecta; order Hymenoptera; family Platygastridae; genus Platygaster; species Platygaster orseoliae. The sequence goes on from JAPYZL010160681.1 coordinate 7,012, forward strand.
ACTAAAATTTTGCTATCAATTATAATTATCAATTCCAATAATATATAAATTATCAATACAGTTTTATATCAATAACATTTTTTAAGATCGCAAGTGTTAATGAATTCGTAGTACATTTTTTGAAGTGATAATTTCTCTTACAATTAATAATTATAATTATTATCAATGTTTTCACTATAAATCTTTATTATTAATTTTACGACAATTATTTATGTTATTTTTTTTTATACATATTTTGTATTGCTATCATCAATAATTATTTCTATCAATCATTCAACAATCTTTAATATAACTCGTATTCAGAAAAATGTCAGAAAAATGTAGAAATGAAAGATGTGGCATAATAAGAGAATTAGAAAAGGAGGTGGGGGGGGGGTGCAGAGAATGAGATATAAATATGAAAAATTTTTGAAAAATTGCGTAAAGTGATAACGAAAACGATATTTTTTCTCTGTTCTAGGGCGAAAAGCACAATGGATTCGATGTGCTGTACCATAATATGAAACATGGTGCAGTGGCGAGCAAGGAATTGGCCGATTTTTTGCGCGAGCGCTCGAGCATCGAGGAATATAATTACAAGCTCTTGAGCAAGGTCGCGAAGCAGGTGAGCAACAGCAGCGGCGCCCTGGGCACTTTCACCCCGATTTGGACCGCGCTACGCGGCGCCGTCGAGAAGCTCGCCGGCTTACACCTGCAGATGGTGCAAAAGGTGTCAGACCTCATCAAAGAAGTCTCCAAATATTCTGACGAGTTGCACAAAAAACACAAAGCTGTGAGTTTCTGTGCTTTGTGAATGATATGATTTGATTTGTTTTGTATTATTGTTTCAAGTAAATGTATAGAAAATCATAATTAATAATAAAAATAATGAATAAGAGCGGCAACAATAAAAAAAAAAAATAGCTAAAAAGTATGGAAAATGTACTACTTACCAAAATCTAGAGATAATAACAAATGGTTTCATGCAAGTTTTCGAGGTTGAATGATATTCATAGTTCTTAATTTTACTTATTGAAAGAAATACAATTATTCTAGTTTCAAACAATTTTCTAAGAAAAAAATATTCATAATAATAATTTAGTCATAATAAAAACAATGAAGAAGAATGGCAACAAAAGAAAATTTGTTAAAAGTATGAAAAATTTGCTACCTACCTAAATTAAGAAAAAATAACAAATGGTTTCATGTAAGTTTTAGAGGTTGAACGATATTTATAATTCTTAATTTTACTTTAAAAAAAAATACAATAAATTTAGTTTCAAAACAATTTTTAGTTAAACAAAAAATAAATCATAAATATTCCAGTTTTTTTATTATTTATTTATTCATTATATTTTAATTTAGTAATAATAACAATAATCATAATTTAGTAATAATAAAAACAATTAATAAGAACGGCAACAATAAAAAAAAATAGGGAAAAAGTATGAAAAATATACTACTTACCAAAACCAAAAGAAAAAAACAAACGGTTTCATGTAAGTTTTCGAGTATGAACCGTATTCATAATTTTACTTATTAAAAAAACTTTTTTTTGTTTCAAAAGAATTTTTACTCAAATATAATATGAATTATAAGCATTTGAGTTTATTATTATTATTATTTATTTATTCATTATATTTTAATCATAAACGAAAAAGCTGAAAATTTTTAAAGTTGGAAGCCTGGAGCAACGAGTTCTAGAAATCTAGATAGAAATTCATAAAGTACGAGAAAATCTTTTGAATCATACAAACTTTAAAAAATTACTGAAAATAATAATTCCTTATTATTTACTCAAGTATATCTAAGTTGGAATTTTTTTCTCAATTCCTATCAGTTTTTTATTAATCTACCATAAATGATAGCTGATAAAGCCGTGTTTTGAAGTTCAGAAAGCTTATAATTCATCTTCTCTAAGCTTGAAACATTCCTCATTAGTAAAACAGTAAATCATTGTTCGTTTTATCTCGCATCCACGTTTTATCGAGAAACCACCCACTTTTTCAGTCCGGAAACGTGGAAACGCTCAGCTAGAAACGAAATAATAAATCTGTTTCAAACTGTAAAATACAATTTTTTTTCGTTTCCTCAATTCTATGGGATCTGGATGAGTCTTCATGAAATTTTTTGGAATTTATTGTATATTCACAGGTAAAGGAAGAAGAATCCTCGACCTTAGACCTTGTACAGAGCATACAAAACATAACTGTGACGCTGCAAAAGGCCAAGGACACATATTTGCAACGAGGCTTGGAATTGGAAAAATTACGAAAAGAGAACACGAGTCAAAAGGAACTCGAAAAATCCGAAGTCAAATTTCGAAAAGCACAAGATGATTATAAAGCTCTGGTGGAAAAACATACGGTTATTCGTAATGAATTTGAAACTAAAATGACGCAGGCTTGTAGGGTAAGTTGCAGGAATTGTTTAGAAGTTGATGATATTTTTTATGAAAATGGAGGGGGAGGAGATTAAATAAAAATGATAGTTTTCAAGTAATCTATTTTTTCTTTTGGGTATCATTAATTTGACTATGAAATAACAAATTATTTAAAACGTTCATAATTGAAAGTTGAAATGGTTTCAGTTCCAAAGTTCGTTATTACAACTTTTGAGAAATTCTAGGAAAATAGTGATTTAAAGTTTTCTATAAACATTTTATAAAATAACTTTTGTACTGTAAATCATTTTTATAATCATCGACAGAAAAAAAAACTTCTCGAGTTACATTCGAAATCGTTAATGTCCTGAACTTTTTTTATCTTACGCAACTTTTATTGTTGTTATTTTCGTTACTAAAGGAGGAAAAGTATAAATGCCAATTCATGCTTTATGATATTTTTGTCTTTTCGTAAAGCTTATGAAAACGTTTATTTTCCGTGTTAAACGACTATTCAAATTTGTAAATGGTCATACATGGACTTACGTGGAATTTCTTTTTGAACACTTTTAAAATGTTTAAAAATTTGAAAAAACTACTTACGATCTTTTAAATAACTTTTTATACCCTATTGCTCTTTTATACAATGGATTTTTCTCCTGAGTTTTTAAGTATTTATACAATTTTTGGGCACCTGAAGAATTATTGATTCATATAGTTTAGAGTTTTATGAAAGTCCATTGAGAATATTATTATGTGAACATTTCAATTCAGAAAATCTTGATTCTGCAAATTTTTCGAAATTTATAAGAATTTTCAGTAACTGCATATAATTTTTGTAGAGAACTTTTTGGTTTCTAATTTTCTTTTTTTTTAATCTTTCCAGAAATTTGTTCTTTATAATTTTAATTATTGTAATAGCCTAAAATTTTGTATTTCTAAAAACTTTGTCCGAATTCACTAATCAATTAAAATGAGAAACAGAGAAAAATTGTGGAAAGATTTGGTATGAAAAAATACAGGGACATACATACTTTATTTTGCAATTTTTACATAAAAATTTCATTCGCTGATTTATAAATGTGCATCAGTCATGTAGAATTCTGCTAATGATGTTTTTTTTTCTCGTTCCATTTGCTCACGTTCGTGGTTTTTCGAATCACTTGTTCGTAACTTGTTTGAGTTAGTTCAATTACGTAACAAAGGATTACTAATGTTATTCATAGGAATATTTGAGATTTTTTTGTAAATTATTTCGAGATCATTATTCAGTAAGGACTATAATTCATTGCATTTTATGATTTTGTTGCTTTTACAATTTTTTGTTTGTTTTTTATAATTTTCTTTGTTATTATTAGGTTTTTTTATCGCTGTACTCTCAAGTAATTTGAAGATTACTATTTCTTGCAGTATTTTTTTATCTGTAGGTAATGTTAAAATTTTAGAATAATATGAAAGTTTGTTAGATTTCTCGAAATTCAAAACATTTCTCTATAATTTATCATTTTTATAGTTTATTCTTGGAGTACGTATTTAATGAATTTCTCATTACATTTTTCAATGATTTATCGAATAAGAAAAAACTGAAGTTATTATTCGTTGATTTTAAAATTTGTTATTCTTAGGTTAAATGCAAAAATTTCGACATTTCAAAGTTTTTGAAAGTTAAAATAACTTTTGTGTTCATTTATTCTTATTTTTAGCATTTTTTTCATTGCGTATTTATTTCAGTTCTATTCTAGATTTTATAAATTCGTTTTTTTTCGTAACATTTTGATTCAACTCATAAATTTAAAAATTTATCTTCAAGCTTTTTTTTTATTGCTATCTCTAATCCTTAGAAAACTCATATTTAATAATTTTCAATTTGTTTGCTCAATGTATAGCGTGCTATCATAAAACGATACGATAAGTTTTGAGGGATTTCCGATTCGTTTTATTAATGGAGTTTTGAAGATTCTTAAATGTGTCTTCCGTAACATGATTTTTTTGCAGAGGTTTCAAAGCATTGAGGAAGCACATTTGAGACACATGAAAGAATTCGTCAATGTGTACACGGATGTTTTTCAACTCAACCATGAACAAATTGGACAAGTTCGCATAGATTTCAAACGGCAGTGTCTGGATTTGACGGTAGAAAATTTACTGGAACAGTTCGTTCAAAGTAAATACACTGGATTTGGAAAACCTGGTGAGTACTGTTTTTTTATAATTTAAAATTATTGCAACACTTTTGAACTTCGTTATTTTGGTGTAGCTTGGTGTAGATTTGATTAACTTTTGAGAAATCTTGCAAAACTTTGATTATTTGTTAGTCTTTCACAATACATATGGCAGATTCGAAAAACATTTTTTTAGGTTAGATTATTTAGGTTATTTGAAAAAAATTTTAATAGTTAAGAAAAAGTTTTTGGAATTCCTGCACATTTTTTTTGTCAATTTTTTGAGCCATTCTTAATCGTTTTTTCATACTTGATTCATTTCTGCTAAATTTGAAGCATTTTTCCAAAATTTCTTTCAATCATTTCATTATTTAAAATTCGTGTTTTCAAAGTATGTGAAAATTTCGAAACTTCGGAATATCTCAATTGCATCAATGTTACAGAATTCTGAGTTTTCCAAAATTTAAATAAGTTCTTAATTCTGTATTTTCAACTCACGATTATAAAATTTCTGAGAAATGACCTTCCTCTTTTTTTCCTTTAAGAAATAGTTCTTGGAATTTCTGCATATTTATTTTTGTCAATTTTTTGAGCCATTCTTAATTGGTTTTTCATACTTGAACCATTTCATTATTCAAAATTCGTGTTTTAAAAGTATGTGAAAATCTCGAAACTTTGGGATTTCTCAATTGCATAAATGTTACAGAATTCTGAGTTTTCCAAAATTTGAGTAAGTTCTTAATTCTGGATTTTCAACTCACGATTATGAAATTCCTGAGAAATGATCTTCCTTTTTTTTCGAACTTTACAAAATCCGCTATGGATATCAAAAACGCTGAAATAAATAGTATGACATCATCTCTAGAATGTTTTCATCTTTCAACGCTAGGGTGATTCAAAAAACACTTTTCGAATTTGAACCGGCACTGGCCTGAATTATAAAAGTTATGTCGTAACTAAGATATGAAGACCAAAAAAGTTGAAATCAAAAAATATTTAGAGGTCGCTACCAGCGATTTCAGTATTTTTGCAGCTCCATGTCGCAAAAGTAGCACTGGTAAAAAAAATCGATAATTTCTTGATTTTTCACTCAAATTGCATGAAAATTGGAGAGCTTCATTGGTTTTTAACACTTTTTAAAAAAATGTATTCAAATTAAAAAAAAAAACTTTTTTTCCAAGTATCTCTCCGTACGAGAGCGTCATCTCATGTAACGAGCAGCTAGTCGAATAGACCTTCGCCGATCTCGAAAAAAAAACTCTGAAAATGAGTATAAAACATTTCAATGTACGTAAAAAGTGCCCAAAGAAACGTTTCATGTTCTAAGTCAGTTTTTATGATAAGTTCAGCATAAACATGGCTTGGTATTCCCCAGGTTTGAATTTTTTTCTATACTTTGAT
>JAPYZL010160689.1:0-21147 GCA_030522825.1 Platygaster orseoliae
CACTCCTGCTTTGAGGCGTGCCTCGCCCACAAATCGCTGTCCATCGTGGTGCAAGGTGGAGACCGCATGTCTTGCACTACGGTGAGCATTACTGTATATTAGCGATTTTTTAAAGACTTATAGCTGAAAAAGTGAAATAAAATTTCACTTGCAAATCTAAATGGATTTCTCGTTGGAAACCTAACTCAATCTCTATTTAGAAAATGAAAATGAAAATCTGCTTTGAAATCTAGATAGATCTCCAGTTAAAATTCAAAGTGGGTGTCTTTTTTCAAAATTTACCGCTGAAAAGTGCCAAAATCGTGAAATAATTGTTTCTTACAATTATTTCCATAATAAGCGTTTTTTTAGATAACTACTTTTCACGCAGTTTTTTATTGTGACACTATGAATTAAAATTTTGTTTGTTGATAATGTTGGACAGAAAATTTCAATTACATGCGATTTATAATATAAATAGGCGTTGAGAGTTTTTTTTATTAAAAATTAGTCGAAATGATACCAACTTATCGATTTTGACTATTTTTTGATATATAATTCAAGAAATAAATGGACTTTGAGTATTTAACTTGAAACAGAGAAATTATAAATTACCCTAGCAAAGTCGCTGTCATATTATAGTATAAAACTTAAGTTTAATACAATTATAATAACTGTGGCGTTTTTTCCTAATCACATTGGATAAAAATACGAGTTGTATGAACTTTCAAACAAGGTTCATATACAAGTTTCATATAAAATTTATACTGTTATATGAAGCTTATATGAAACTTGTGTGACAGCGACTTTGTTAGGGAATAACTAGGTTTTTTTCTCACTGTATCTTTTGGAACCAAGAAAATTTTGAATTATCCGAAGAATAGTAGATTCTTAGATTTTTGCAAAATTTTCTAGATATATCTATTTATATTTTATTTCATTTTTCTGGATTTTTTTGAACATTCGAAATTATTCACAATTTACAGAATTGAAGAATATTTTCTGAAATTCTACAATATTCTTCGGATCCTTCAATTTTTCAAAGTTATAAAGACTTGTTGATTTCTTTTGAAAAGTGTTATTTACTAAGGTAATAAATACGATATGTTTAGTATTTTTTTCTGTATATCAACTTTTACTTGCGATATGCGACGTTTTAGTATACTGCATGGTAAGATTAAATATATTCAAGGCTAAGTGTACTATAATGTATAACAAATTATAATAATATTGTAGATTTTCCTAGAATGTAGTGATTTTACAAATATTTGTAGTACAAATCACTATGTTCTTTCCTCAGTGTATGTATTATAATCGAGAAAACGTAGAATGTTACGCAACAATTGAGATTCCTATATTTAAAAAATGTTGAATTTCTAGATTTTTGAGAAACTGTTCTTGATATTTCTATTCCTATTTTATTTCATTTCTAGATTTTTTTATATTATTTGAAGTTCACATATTTTCATATTGTTGCGTATTTCGTGTGTTAATAAAATATAATTTGTTAACCCTTCCTTCCTCCTGATTCTTGTATTTTATTTTCCTCTCATTATTATTTTTATTGTTTATATATTGATATGTCATTTCTCAGCATTGAATTTTTAAAGAAGCTTATATCATAATGCAGCAGTCTTAGATTCAATTATTTATTTCATTTTATTTCTTATATTTTTTAAATGTGGAAGTAAGTTGACTTTGATAAACATTTTTTGAAATTCTTTGAATTTATAAACTTCGTTTTTAAGGATCATCTCGTATTTGTATGAATTTTTATCAACATTTTAGAAATTAGTATATAGAACAAGTTAAACTTCTACGGATTTTAATGAAAATTCAAGGTTAGTATTCATGCAATTTTATAATTATTCACAGTATTTCCCAAAGTTGATGAAATTTATCTTGTATTTGTATGAGTTTTCATCAACATTTTAGAAATCGGTATATAGAACAATTCAAACTTTTACAGATTTCAACGGAAATTTGAGGTAAGTATTCATACTATTCTGTAATCATTTACAGTATTTTTCCAAATTGATAAAATTTATCTTGTATTTGTATGAATTTTCATCAACATCTTTCGAATTAGTATTTAGAATAATTCAAACTTTTACAGATCTTAATGGAAATTTGAGGTATGTATTTATACAATTTTGTTATCATTTAGTTATTTTCATAATTAATGAAATTATAGCTTCAGAATTCCAAGGGTGTTAGATTTTAAGTATTTGAACGGATTAAAAAATTTTTTTTCTGAAAATTGTTCGAAATCAATAAAATAAATTTTTTTATGAAAAATACAAAGGCGTTATAAAAACTCTTCGAGTCAAGAAATTTGTAATGTTGTTTCACTATATTGAAAAACATTTTGAGATTCGTTAAGTTCTACAAATTTTTCTTTTTAAATGAATTAATTATTGAAAAATCGAAACGAAAAATTGGATGACGAAACGGTTTTGGCGGAAATTCTTGAATTCGAAGAAAATGTAGCATAAAAATCTGATTATGATCTCAGTAATTATCTCTATTGGTCAAAATTAATGGTTTGACGATTTGAATTTTTGTACAAGTGCCAATTTTGCAGTAATTTCTATGCTTTTTATGCGATATTTTAATATATTTTTGAGAAAATCGTACGTACAGATATTCGTTGTATTTTACAGATTTTGTGTATTTTCAGTATTCTTTGAATTTTTCAGGATCTATATAACATTTTATAGAACTTTGTAATCTTCCGTCAGGATTCTTTTATTTTTATGTATCTATGTATAAATTTATACCAAATGTTGTTTTTTTAACTTCCTTCTTAACAATATATACAAAGGTTAGAAAATTTCTGCACTTTGAAAATTAGCAGGTTTGTCTTACGCAAGAATTGCAAGAAAATTTTTTCTTATTAATTCAAAAAATTTTTAATTTCAGCATTATGACATTGTATCAGTTTTTTTATTCTTCATTTTATCAACAAGTTTGTAAAATTACAATATTTCTGTAGGTTTTCGAGAAAATTATATATGTACGCATATTGTCACTATTATATGAATTTCTTCAATATTTTGTACTGTATGAATTACGAGTTGAGCATTTCTCGCTTTTGTAAAGTAGCTTCAACTACAAAACGAAACAAAAATGATATCTAGAGTAAAAAGTTTGAATAACTAAGGAACTATTTTTATCACTATTAATTTTTATAATTATTAGTGAATTTTTTTGATTTGCATTACATTTTCAATTAATCATAATTATTATTATAAAATTATATATATTCAAACATAACATTTAATACATTACTTATGAACGACGAAGTATCTGTTTGCCTGAAGATCGATAAAAAAAACACCATGAAATAAAAACTCGAAACATTCAATTTTCCCACACATAATGGATTTTCCAATGCCATTATATCACACTAAAACAGGTAAAACGAGGCAACTGGGGAAAAAATAATGTTGGCAAAGTTGGAAACAGGTAAAAAACAATAACAGAAATGAAAAACTCTGGGATAAAAGAAGCTCCTTGAAATGTGCAGTTGACTGAGTTCGCTAGAGAAAAATTAATCGCGTTCTTCTCGGGGCGAATCCAAGCCCCTTTATCCATGGCGGCGTGAATATCCCGTCGTTTGTCAAGAATTGTAAATTAATGATGCTCACCATCCCCTTCGTCACCAACGAGAGACCTCTTCCTTCGTCCTTGTCACTTAGCTGCTCATTTAGTTTAATGCAATCATTAACATGCCGCAATGAGAATTGTCCCACTCTCACTGGAAACTTTTGCACCTGCTTTTCGATAGTTTTTCATCAACTCTTTCAGTCACAGACATTATTTTTTGTACTCAACAAGTTTTTTCTGCTCTTTGATTTATGTATCATGGGTATAGAAAAACGTGTTTGAAACAATTGTATCAAGGAAGTCAGGTTAAAGAGCTCGAGAGTAAATGAAGCGATTGCTAGTGAGGACTCTTAAAATGGGAAGACAAATAATCGGTGAGTGAAGTAAGTACGGCAGGCGACTGATGAGCGTGGCTCTAACTAGACGCAATCAAGCGAGCAAGCCAGAGTGTTGCGGCTGTAACGAGAGGGCAGGAGAGGAATGAAGACTAACAGCGCGTCGCTGCCGAGGCTAACCAGAAGTAATGCTCTGGTCGGATCAATCTACTCGAGTCCCGAAACCCTTGGCCATGCTCGTGCTTTCTCGAGGGTCCCAATGGATTGTCAGGTCGGGTGACCATATTTTTCTTGCATTTTTACTGCATCTGCCTTGAAGAGAAAGACAGAGGTTGACACAAGAAGATAAGAAAGCTCGTATTTATTTCAACTTCTTTGAATGTGTGAATCAAAACTTTATTTTGATTTCGAAATAATATGGTTTATGAAGTTTTTTCTTGTTTTACAAGTGAAATGAAGTTGGAGGCCGAATTGATTTTACGTTTTTTCATCTTCAAAAGATTTTAAGGTACGAAGATTTGAAATTGAAAATCGGTTGAGATCGATGGGATTATCAATAAAATTTTGAAATAAATTACAAAATGTAGAATATTTCAGTACCTTTATTTTATTATTGAAATTAATTTTATTATTGAACTCATATTTCAATGAGCAATTTACCTTAATATTATCAACTTATTGAAAATCATTCGTTTTTAATCTTCAATGTTGATAATTTTTTTTGTTTAAATTTTCTAGAAAATCAAAGTGAAAATGATAACTTATAAATAATTAAAAAAAAGTTATGCAAGTAATAAGAAATTAAAAATTTTAAGGTCCGAAAAATTTAAGATTCTAACAATTTAGGTACAGGAATTTTTAAAATTTAGCGAATTTTGTAACACAACACTTAATTTAACGCTGTATTCCTAATAAATTAGTTTGAAAAATGATGATTTGTTTTCTCATCATTTGAATTCAGTGTTTCTCAATCATAAATTTGTAGATGGAAAATTTTTATCTGATTTACTGCATGGTTAAAGAAATGAAAAAAACTGAGAAAAAAATACATAAAAAAAAGTTATGGGCATAGATTTAACCAATTGAAAATAATAAATGATAAATTAATAAAATTTTTGGGATTATCAATAAAATTAAAAAAATAAAGAATGTTGCAGTACCTTTATTTCATTATCAGAATTATTTTTCATTGCATTGATATTTAACTGAAAAATTTACCTTTAATACTATCAACTAATTGAAAATCAATAATTTCTGATCTTCAATGTTAATAATTTTTTCTGGTTTTTTTTAAATTTTCTACAAATTCAAAGTAAAAAAGTCAATAACTAAATAGTATAACAATAGTTACGCATAAATGAGTTATTGAAAATTTGAAGATGAGAAAAATTTGAGATTCTGATAATTTAGGTACAACAATTTCGAAAATTTTGCGTTTATTGTGACACAATATTTAATTGACTGTATTTCTAGAAATTGTTTTGAAAAATTATGATTTATTTTCTCATCATTTGAATTCAGTGTTCCTCATTCATAAATTTGTAGATGAAAATTTTTTATCCAATTTACTGTATAGTAAAACAAATAAAAAAAAAATTAAGAAATAAATGCATAAAAAAAAGTTATGGGTATAGACTCTGCTAATTGAAAAAAAATTACCAATAATTAAAATTGTAAATAAATGGTCGTAAGTGTTAAACTCAAACTCGTTTTGAAATAAAGCCAAAATATTTATTAAGGTGTACATTTAATATATAACAAACTTGGAGAACATGATTTGAAGATGAAATTTAAGGTGATGTGAAATGCTTAACCTAACTTTGAAGGCGAAAAAAGTCGAATTTAAAGATTTTTAACAGTTTTAACTAGAAATTGCGAATACTGACTGTGAAAGAAGTTGAAATTCAAGATGAAATTTCGACTTCAGGTCATGCATTCTGAATGATGATGATTTTTATTCCAATTTTTTCATTCTCTTCTGGTACATGCTGAGTACATGTAAAAACTTTTTGAGATAGTTATGACAAACGCCCAACGAAATTCCAGTACTTGATACAAAAGAAAAAAAACAATGGAAGTTCTAGAAAATTCTTGAAATTTTTAAAAAAGATACTATTCTCTGAAAAATAAATTTTAACAGGTTTTCAAAATCATTTCAATTCCAAAGAATTTTTCTGATGAAAGACTCAATAAATCTCCAAATATCAGAATTGTAAAAACTGTAGAATACTTAATATTTTAGCCTCGATCTCGAGAAAAGCATCGGCCATCTTTGTAAAAATGGAAACCCCGTTCAATTATCTTTTTTTGTCGAATAAACGTTTGTTTCCTTAACGCGTGACGTCGTAACGTGCGAACGTGCAAGGAGGATCCGAAATGGGGTGAAACGGGGATATTGGCAAGGCGAGAAAGGGGTGTCCGCGGAAGAAATTAACGACTCATTTATACGATATCGTTTGCGAGAGAGCCGCGAGCTGCTAATAGCAAGTGCTAACGGTGATACCGTCCTCTCCTCTACTTCTCCTTTTTCTGGAAGCAACCCTGACCCACTGTAATTTTTCCATTAATTTTTCTCCAAGCCCCGACACTAGTTAATATGCATTAAAAAAGGCTAATAAAAGACGATGGTCGACGAGTCTAATTAGAATGGCGAACTTATCGATATTTATCGGCCGGTTTTCACGAAATCCCGATATTCCATGCAGAACTTTTTTCAAGCCAAGGCCATTTTTATGAAAATTACACGCGCGAGGGGGGGAAAGTTATTGTGCAAGCTCAAAGACGATTCCTTAATGTGGGATTCAAAAGGAAACCGAAGAAATTTGCTGATAACGATTGAAACGAGACGGAGGGTTCCCTTAAGATTCGGGGATCTGGCAGCGCTAAATCAAAGTTGCCTCAAGTTCTCCTCCCCGATTCATACTAATAACCGTCAATGGTAAAGTGCGCGTTCATGCGTAATTTTGCAAAATCGTGGTGGGGATGAAGAAAAGCGAGTGCGATCGATCGTGAACGATATTTCTCGCCCAATGTACCTATTGTTCACTGGGGAATGATAATTTCTCCCACCCATGAATTCTAAGGTTCGGGGCTTAGAGTGGGAAGGAAATTATCAAGTTTTTTAATTTTATGAGAGGGTCGTTAAGTTTAAAAACTTCGGGTTTTGTGAACCTTGAAAATTCATGACTGATTGAGAAACAGAAACTATTTCTAACGGTGAATTACAATAATTTATTATAATTTAAAAAATTCGGAAATGTTGGGTATTGATTAATTTGAATGAATTAATTTATCTAATGTATATTTCACGTGGTTAAGAAATTGACAGAAGATTTGAATAATTGAAAAAATTCATATATACAAACTCATTCGAATAGTAATAAAAATACTTTATGAGGTCTATTTTATTAATATAAATGGACAAACTTTAAGAATGGAGTAAATTGATGCATAATTGTTATTTCAAAGTTTGTAAAAATTGTGAATTGAAGATTTTAGGCTACTTTTGTTAAAATAGATATTATGAAAGTTGTGATGTATTAAAATTTTTAATAGATCAACACACACTTTTCTTAGTGTGAAAATTCACTATAGATAAGTAAAAGTTTTATTTCTATTAAAATCTTATTCTAATTTGAAAGTGAATTTCAACTTCTGGTTTGAGTATCAGAACTGTGATAAAATTTGAAGTTAAAATTCACTGGAATGAATAAAAAACAAATTTGCCTATTAAATTTACTATTTACTCTATAATAAAGTAGACTAAACGATTTTTTTACCATTTTAGCACAAACTTGGTATTTCCGTTTATAATAAAAAATAAAAAAATTGGCAATCTAGAAAATTTCTCATGTAAAAATTCAATGTGACAAATCTTTTTGAATCGAAATTTTATCATCCGGATATTTCAAAATTCGAAAATTTTAAATCAGAAAAAAAGTAATTTGTAATAAATTTTTCTTATTTTATTTTTTTTATTTACTTGTTTTTTCTATTTGTTTTTTTTATTTAATTTTTCCATTTTATTTTAATTTATTTTTATTTTTCTAATTTAATTTAATTAATTTTTTTATTTTATTTTATTTTATTTAAAATTTGTATTTAATTTTTTAATTCGTAGTGAAATTTTTAAATTCTTAATCCGAAAATTTTTAAATTTTTGAATCGAAACATTTATTTTTCGACTATTTATTTCTCGATGTCTTTGAACTAATTACTTTCTGGTGAATTTACTAGGAAAATCTTCATCAAATCATGATGAGTTTAAAACCTTGAAAACACATAAAAAGAATTTTCCGAATGTCAATTTATATATATAATAGCAAATTATATCGACTTGCAAATTTTTATTTTCATGAATGAAATTTACAGGCATAACTTAAAACTTTTTCATCCTCACTATAATTAATAACCTTTATTTCGTACTTAATTCATTTATGAAAATTGCTGTAAAAAATTTTTGCTCCCCTAAATTCAAAATAAATGACATTTCTTTATTAAAGAGTCTAAATCATCGTTTCATTATCAAAATCATTCAACTAATCACACATTTTTCAATATATTATTCATTTCTCGTTGAAAAAAATATGCATAGTAAATTGCAGTAAACATAAAAAAATCATCGATCTTTCGTTCCTTCGTCTCTTTTTCCCTTGTTACTGCAACAACGTCCTATAACAATTTATAACCTCAAAATATCAATTCCATTCCGTACCTTCCCACTGAAAAAGGGGGTAAAGGGGTGAAGGGGTGGGGGGAAGGGTGTCCGCAATCGACGTCACAATTTATTTATTATTTTTGTCGTGCTATTTTGTATCGTGCCCAACTGCGGTGAAATTAAATTATTATTTCGCGCGTATAAATCAGCGTCGACTTCTCTCTCGTACTTTTTCTCCCTCGTCGCGCTCACTCCGAGTCCCCGGTGAATGAATATTTATATTTTCCATTGAATTACTCTTTCGTACGCGGGCATAATACGCGACCGAAATTGAAATATATTCGATAAATTACTTTATCAATCGCGTAATCGGCGCTGCACTTCCTATATCCCGGGGTAAACAATTTCCACTCGGGTTCGAGTCACATCGGAACCTTTTTCCGAGTGAAATATGAAAAGTGTTTGCTGTAACGATGCTTTTGTCATTTCGCGAGCGGCGCGACGTGAAAAATTTTCCGCATCCACGCGGAAAGCAACAACTGTTATTTACGACTAATTTTTTCGTCGACATCTCTTTTTCAGGTATATTTTGGGCGGAAAATGAAGAATTTTTCGGCGATGATTTTTGGTCGTGTTATTATATATCAATTATTGCATGATTGGATGATTTTGCGTACGTTGAATAGTGAAAAATAACGCAATCGACGAGATAATAATCCGGAATTTGGTTGTAGACATAGCAGAGAGCGGAAGAAGGAAGGAAGTGGAGGATAGGGACTCTCCGGATGATAAATGAAGGGCGCATCAAGTGGAAAATGCAAGCAAACTCGCACGCCGAGTGAATCAAGCCACAATCAATCACGCGGCGACGCAGCTTTTCAGTGTAAACACTTCGAGGACGATTCGGTTACAAGCACCCTCGGAACATCAAAAACCGATCGAAAAACCGTGTCCATTTGTCACTTTCCACGCTTCATTTGGTCATGTCAGTTTTTTTATTGTTTGTTGGAAGAACGTTTAATGCATGATTGTTGCAATTTTTGAAATTTGGGATATTTTCAGTGATGTTGTTGAAGATTTCCAGGGGAAAAACAATTTCCAGGATAATTGAAATTTGCAATCACTGTAAAAAATAATCGCAATTTTCCTATACTTGTGTATAAAAGTTTTCCCATATTGTATATGAATTTCAGGAATATGGATTATAAATTCAAAAAGATATTTATTTTACACAGTAATATATAAAAAAACTAGAATCTAAGAAAATTTTAACTCTGAGCTTCGAATTCGAGAAATTAAGACCAAATTTTTTATAAATTAAAAGTTTTTTTTTTATTATAAACAAACTGAAGAAATACTTAAAGTATTGAAATTTAATGAAAGAACTGTTTTCTAAAAAATATGAAAAAAGACGTACGATTTGTAAAAATTGAAATTGTAAGAAAAATATGAAAATTAAAACAAATACCATAAATTTTAGAAACACTCTAAAAAAATAATACAAAAATCTGATACTTTATCAATTTTCGTTGTCTAAGTGAATTTCAATTCTTCCTCTTCATTCAAATCAACGAAACTAAAACTCTTCAATTTTGATAAACTTTAGATATTAATAAATAATTATTTTGTCCTGTAATAGGTTATATCGTTATTCATGCACTTATAGTTTATAAATTTCCCCAGCAAAATTTTCAGCCACAGTAAATTTTTTTTCAAAATCGCAAAATAATGCTTGGGTTGAATTTTTCCATTCCAGTTCGATCGCTGGGCGAATTTCGAGACACTCGAGAGTGGAATCCTCAATTATGACGTTCTCTCGAGTGCCTAATAAGGAATTTCATCGCCTTCCAACGCGGTTCGTTTCAGAGGCTCACGCTCTGTCCACATTTTTCCGGTAATGCGCTAATTAAATATGAATGGGCTAACCCTTTTCGTGGCAATTAGCACGGAACGTTTACTCTTGTTCACAAGGCAGAAGCCTGGATTATTTCATTCCGCGCTTAATACCGCCGTGTAATATTCGCTGCCGGCTGCTTCAAATCGCTTGCTGCTACTTTTCTTACGTTTGGTGTGCTTAACATGTCATCTCCAAAACAATAGAATGTATTTTCAATAAATAGTATATAAAAAATTGAAAAATTTCTATTACTAGATTTACATGACTAAATACTAAATGTATTTTATTATTGTGAGTCCTTAATATTTTTAATTTACATTTATAACTAAACAAAATAATATTGACACAGGGTGTTAATTTATTTATTGAAGAGGGATTATACATATATGCATTCATCAAATCAACTAAACATGCATGAAAAAATCGATTATGACTATGAAGAATATTTTCATATAAAAAAAACGATTTTTCGAAAATGTCACACAGGTGATCTCCCTCAAGTCCCATCGGACACGATATCAATGATACCATCATTTAACACCGAGTTCTCGAAATAAACGTTCGCTCGCTATCCCAGAAACGGCGCAGGAAGAGAATCTTGTTCCGGAGTTACATATTAAATCCATTCGGAATCTCGCTGGCAACGTCAGGATCGCGAGCCGAGTCAATGGGCGAAGAGCAACCAAACGAGCCCGGCCTTTATAAACTATTCCTGTTGTCTCCTTGGGTATTATTCCGGGTGTTGATTTATCGTTAACCATTAATTATTGGGCGCGCCTTTATTCCTACGTAAAGGGACGAACCTATTGCTCATCGGTGAGACGCCAATTCGGCCATTGTTCTTGGGCGTCGTTCACACACATTCTCCGGGAGCCGCGATAATAATTTTTCCTGTTAAATAAAACAGGGGTCGACGGGCGAGAAGAAAAAAAGACGCTGCCGGAACAAGAAAAGCGGCAGCCGGAAAAAAGAAAATCGCCAGTGGGCGTCGCTTGAGAAAATATTTTTCCGCACGACTCTTTCCTTCTACTTCGCTATATTTTTCCTTCTTTTCACGAGCCATCTGGCTTTTGCACTTGCTTCTCCAAAGGATGGATTTGTTTCGCCAGGGAACATTTTACAAAAGTTGGAAAATTTGCAAAGTCGCTTCTGGTTGGTTTCTAGAATTAAATGAAGTCTTTGTGTTGTTTCTGAATTACAGAATAATTTTGATAATCATGAATCAATGACTAATAATCGTTGAGTTCAAGAAATAAATAATTTTCATTGAGCTTGATGATTTCCACTCTAATTAGATTTATTGGGGAGGTATATAACAAATAAATATCATTTATTAGGTCTAATGATGTTTCTTTCATAAATAAATTGCTCTCGAGTCAATATAATGCAAGTTCAGTTTATTGATGCAAGATAAATAAAAACTATTTGTATTTGAAAGTGTAAAAATGAGTAGTTTTGTAATTTGTCATAATAAAAAATTTCAAGATTGATTTGTAGTTTTTAGAATTTACTATTCTAGTAAAACTGTATTAAATATGTAAAAAAAAAGGTTTACTCAAAATGATTATGAAAAAGGTTGGATAAGGTTAATTTATTAAATGCAGGTTTGATTTATTGATGCAGTATGAATAATATAATTTTGTCTTTTTTTAATGTAAGAAATTCGTGGATTTTTCATTTTTAACTAAAAATTTCTTATACTCGAGTTAACATAATTTATTAAACGAATGCAGGTTCAAGTAATTGATGCAAGATGAATAATAATAATTGTATTTTAAAGAGGAAAAATTAGTAGTTTTGCAATTAGTTACAACTAGCGATTTCAAGGTTAACTTGTAGTTTTTAAAATTGAGTATTCTAGTGAAACTTTGATTAACATGGAAGTTTCAAAAAAAACGACTAAAAAAAAGTTAGGTAAAAATAATTACAAATATAGATTATATGTGATTAATTTAATGAATGAAGGTTTCATTTATTGATGCAGTATAAACGATAGAATTTCGTCTTTTTTCACTGTAAAAAATACGTGATGTTTCTTTTTTACAACTGAAAATGTATTACACCTGAATCAATAAAATTAATTAAATGAATGCAAGTTCAATTTATTAATACTAGATAAATAAAAATTGTTTGTATTCTAAAGTGGCGAAATAAGTAGTTTTGTAATGTGTTAAAACTCTAAATTTCAAGATTGATCTGTAGTTGTGAAAGTTGACTATTGTAGTGAAACTTCAATTAACGTGTAAGTTTCAGAAAAAAAAGTTTACTCAAAATAAGTATGAATAAAGGTTGGATAAGGTGTTTTATTAAATGCAGGTTTGATTTATTGGTGAAGTATAAATGATAAAATTTTGTCTTTTTTCACTGTAAAAAATTCGTGGTTTGTTCTTATTTAAAACAAAAAATTTCTTAGACCAGAGTCAATAAAATTTATTAAATGAAAGCAGGTTCAATTTGTTGATGCTAGATATAATAAAAGTTATTTGTATTTTAAAGTGTACAAATAAGTAGTTTCGTAATTTGTTACAACTCTAAATTTCAAGATTGGTTTGTAGTTGTTAAAATAGTCTATTTTGGTAAAACTTCAATTAATATGTAAAAATAATATTTTATTAAAAATAATTATGAATAAATGTTGAATAAGATTAACTTAACAAACGCAGGTATGATTTATTGATGCAGTATAAATGATATGATTTTGTCTTTTTTACTGTAAATAATTGGTGGTTTTTTAATTTTTCTTAACTAAAAATTTGAATGTCTGTTTGTAGTTTTTATTGACTATTTTAACAAAGCTTTGATTATCATTTAACTTTTGCTAAAATAGCCTGATATTCGTATTGTTACTGGTTTTCAAGAATTTTGTAACAACACAGTTTTCAAAGTATTTTATAGTGTTTTAAAATTTCTATTATTTTCTGATGTTTTAAGATTTTTTTTTTTTTCAGATCACATTATAAATAGCTAGAGTTTAACCCCAAATTCTTCGAAATTTGAATGACTTTGAGTATCAAAATTGATTTTTCATTCAATGCTACCTTTTTTGAAAATTTCCTGAATGTTCGTTTTTTTCCATATTAATTGAATATTCATTTTTATTCCTTTAAAAATTGGTTATTTATAGGAGAAATCATGTGTTGTTTGGTTTCTCGATTGCAAATCGTATTTTGGACTAATCTACATGAATTGAAATATTCCTTTCCTCTTGAATCGTTGCCCAGTAAAAGAGTTTCAACTAGGGAAAAGACAGCGAACGCAGATTTGTCACGGTAAGCGGCCTTTCTTGCAGTAATATTTACCGCAAAGTGTTATTAACTGCTCCATATTTTTCCTATTTTCTTGTTTTTCCCTCGCTTTTTTCATTGCTTCCCGTACCCTTACTTTTGTTTCCACGTTTTTTCTTTTTCATGCGTGGGTACGCTCGTCGTCCTTTTTATAATCATTAATAGTGCTCGTACATTGGGTTGTAAGCACCCTCCGCGTCACGCCTAGTTATTTAGCTTTAAACGTAGGTGCTACGTTTTTCCGAAAGTGACCGCTTATTACGCGAAATTTACAGCCTTGTAAAGTTCATAGCGAATTCTCATGACTAACGTGATCCATTATTTATCTCGGCAATGCGTTCGTGAAATACGAAAATAATTTTTTTGTCGAAAAAAAGGGGGCAAACGAGTTTGAAATGTCTGAATATTGAATACGAGATTAAATTTTACTGAATTCTACGAATAATTTCCATGAATATTGTGGTGTTACTATATTTGTTAGTGCTTTTCTTGGGAATGTAGAAACTATTTGAATTTTCTCTTGCAACTGTGAAGAAAGTAATTTACACAATTTGATGAAAAAATCAGTTCAGTTTTTCGGATTTTGATACTTTAAAAAACTTTTTTTCACATAAGTATGATTTTTGTTCAAAATGTTACACTTTTAGTATAATTCACAAATTTCAATTATTGAATTGACAAAACTTCGAAGGTTTTACATAATCATATAGTAAGAAAATTTAATTCTCTTCAAATTGAATAACTAAACAAGTGAATTTTCATCAAATTTTTAACAGAATAGAACAAAAACAAAAAATGCAGGAAAAGTTATAAAAATCTTTTGTTTCATCAAATTTAAAAAATCTATTCAAAATTGTACGAATATTCTAAAAATTGTAAGAAATACTAAGAGAGTATTGAAAACATCATAAAAAATAAAAAATTCTAGATATATTTTGTTATCTAAAATATAAGTATGTATATTAATTAATTTCCCTTAAAATAAGAAAATAGAAAACCATAAAAATCCCAGAAAACTCTCTAAATCGAATAAATACTACATTGATAAGAAAAAAAAGAAAGTTCTGGAAATTCTGGAAATTCGCATAGAAGATACTATTTACCGTAAAATCTTTTTTATTGAAAAAAAATTCAATAATAACCTACGATTTATGATCGTTATCAAAGTATACATTTTGAGTCATTATTTCAAAGACAAATATCATAAACGACTATTACAGTCTTGAATTTTTGTATATCAATTTTTTCCCTAATTTCTCAGAGCAAAATTTCATTACTATCAAAAGAATCAAATTTCCTGTTCTGTTTCCTTATTATTTTTTTCACCAAATTTTCCATAATTTTCCTGCCAAAAATTAATTAACAACGTTACTTTCGATCGATCGTGCAACGGAAATTTTCAATCGGCCTGAACGCTTTTCAGAGTTCCAATAAAAAAATATCTTCTGTCAACGAAATATGCATAAATATACATCAGTGGATATTACAGTTTCGTAACCGAGCGCGGAATTTTCAAAGCACGTTATTCGTAACGATGCTCACAGCATCAAGTAATTCATCCGGATGGATGGATGACGAGTAAAAGGCTTGACGTGAATTGGTTATCGACAAGAGTTGCTTGCGAGGTTGACGTATCTTGACGTTATCAGTATAATGTTAAAATTTCACATTTAACACATCAATATCATATGTTTCATTTTGCATGTTATCATTATCGTTACATGTCGATTACTCGTATCTCATGAATATGAAAATATATTCGGAAACTTGTTAAACTCATTTCAACTTTGGAAAAACAATGGCAAAACTCTATGATTTAAAAAGATGTAGAAAACATGATCATGTAAGGTACTTCAGTCTAAATTTTTTCAATTTTATTTCCAATTTCCAACTAGTAAGTTCATAGGTGTTGATTCCATTTTCCAGACTTGATTTCAACCTTCTTCAACAAAGAAAATCTTCGATCAGGTCGTCATCTTTCGTCAAGTTTTTTTTTCCTCTCCATCGAATGCACCTTCTATCTCAAACACAACCTCGACCCTGCCATAAATATGGCTTTCCTCGTAAAGTGTCGAGGCTCGAAAGAAAATTCAAGCTTTTCCGGGCGCTTTTCGCTGTACGATCGAGCCCTCTGCCCCCCACTCACGCTTTTGTAAGAATATTTATCTGAAACTCAAAGTGAACCGAACACCCAGCGCTTGATATACGGCGACGTAATGTCTATATTTTTATTATTTACGGTCCTGGAGATAAGTGACTCCCTACCGGGAGCGCGGCACTCGTCTCGCTCCGTTCCGTGTCTTGCGTCTCGCTTTTTTGTCCCGGGTCCCGGGCTCCATGAGAGCTCGTGATAGAGTTCGTGAGGCAAGAAAAGCGGGCATTCATTTTGCCTCGACACACATTGCCAACCTATCAAGCCAGTGGCGTCGAAGTACAAGGGATTTTTTCAAAGGGTGCCGATTTAAAGTCAATAGAATAAGGGGAAAAGACGGGGGGAAGTATATTGGCGAGGTATTTATACATCTAAATTTCATCTTGAATTTAAGTTTCTTTCACAGTCAGTATTCGTAATTTGCAGGTGAAAATGTTAAAAACCATTAATTTCGACTTTTTTCGTCTTCAAAGTTGCAAACTGATGTAACATGCGTTTTTTATACTTCACCTTAATTTCATCTTCAAATCGTGTTCTCCAATTTTGTTATATATTAAATGTATGCCTTAATAAATGTTGTGGCGTTATTTCAAAACAAGTTTGAGTTTAACGCTTATGGCTATTTTTTCAAAATTTTATTGATTTAAGATTTATTATTTTCAATTAGTCGAATCTATACCCATAACTTCTTTTCATGTATTTATTTCTCAATTTTTTTCATTTCTCTTACCATGCAGTAAATTGAATGAAAAATTTTCATCTACAAATTTATGAATGCGAAACACTGAATTCAAATGATGAGAATACAAATAATCTTTTTTTAAACGAATTTATGGAATATAGTCATCTGAAAATTGTGTTACAAAATACGCAAAATTTTCGAAATTCCTGTATTTAAAATATCAGAATCGTAAATTTTTATGAAAATGAAATTTCAAAATTTTCATTTATTGCGTAACTACCCGAGTCGAAATTTCGTCTTGAATTTCAATTATTTTTACAGTCAGTATTCGCAATTTGCAGATGAGAAAAAAATTTAACAAATAATAAATAAATGAAATAAAAGAAAAAAAAATGCGTTTCCATGTGACTAAGTGCTCGAATCCATCAACGAAAAAAATAATTTTCCTGTTTGCATCAATATGATCCAGTATCTTCAAGTGATTTGGAATTCCTGAATGAATTTTTCTAATTTCTTCTTAATTAAGATCACTTATAAGTTGGGTTTCGATAAAATTGTTAGTAAATTCTTCATAAAATTGGAGAATCATTTAAAAATATATTGTTTCATGAAGAGACTATAGGAACGTTCTAAAGTTTCGTTTACTTAATGAAGTCATTCATTAAAAATATACCATGAAATTTTTCGAAAATAAATACATAGGATAATTTAATAAGTATCTACATATTATAGTGAAACAACGATTTCATATGAATTCTTTTTTAAAGAGTGAAAAATTAAGGTCAAGATCTAAATAATACCATCTAGTATTATAATTCGGTTTCTATAATTCTAATAAATCGGTAGAAAACGTTAGGATTATTAATAAAATTTTGAAATATATTCAAAAATAAAGAATATTTCACTACCTTGATTTCATTATTGAAATTATTTTATAATTGAATAAATATTCCAATCAAAACTTCACCTTCATATTATCGACTAATTGAAAATCAGTCGTTTCTAATCTTCAGTGTCAACAATATTTTCTGGCGATTTTTATATTTATATTTATTACAAATACAAAATTAAAGACAAGAACTAAATAATATAACAATAGTTATGCAATTAATAAGAAATTCAAAATTTCAAGGTCAGAAAAATTTGGGATTCTGATATTTTATATATAGGAATTTTGAAAATTTTTCATTTTCCGTAACACAATAATCAATTCGCTGTATTCCTGTGAATTATTTTTAAAAGGGATTATTTGTTTTCTCATGATTTGAATTCATTGTTTCTCATTCATAAATTTGTATATAAAAATTTTATATCTAATTGACTGCATGATTAAAGAAATGAAAAAAAATTGAGAAATAAATACATACAAAGAAGTTGTGGGTATAGATTTAACTAATAAAACATAATAAATTACAAATTAATGAAATTGTTGGAAATATTAATAAAATTTTGAAATACATTAAAAACCCAAAATATTCTTGTACCTTCGTATTTTTATAAAAGTAGTTTTATTATTGAATTTATATTGAAATAAAAAACTAATGGTTACTCTATCGACTAATTGAAACTGAATCGTTTCTAATCTTGGATGTTAATAATTTTTTCTGGCAATTTTTTTTAAAAATAATGATTTGTTTTCTCTTCGCTTGAATTCAGTGTTTCTCATTCATGAATTTGTAGATGAAAGTTTTTTATTCCATTAACTGCATCATTAAAGAAATGAAAAAAACTGGGAAATAAATACATAGAAAGAAGTTATAGGTATAGATTCAACTAATTGAAAATAATAAATCATAAATTTATAAAATTGTAAAAAAATAGTCGTGAGCATTAAGCTCAAACTCGTATTCAAATAACGCTACAACATTTATTAGGCTGTACAATAATTTATTATATAACATAGTTGAAGAACATGATTTGAAAATGATATTAAGGTGAAATGCAAAAAACGCATTTTACATCATTTTGCAACTTAAAAGGCGAAAAAAGTCGAAACAAATGTTTTTCAACATTCTCACCTGCAAATTGCGAATACTGACTGTGAAAAAGTTGAAATTCAAGATGAAATTCCAACTCACGACGCTAAAACGACTATTGGAGTAGTCGAAACACAGTCATAAGTTCAAAAAATCAAAATGTGATTACTTGAAATGAAGAAAGTAACCCAGATAGTGAAAGAAAATAAACTTCGACGCTCTTGCACCGTGCTCCTCCTCCCGCAGAAGCATCGTCGTCCTTCGCTCGTCCTTTTTCCCGAGCACCGCCGATCTGTCCTGCTACCGCGGGCGCTACCATCGCCATTGTATCGGGATATCACGAGCTGATAAATCATCCGCGGCACCACGTATTATATCGCGGGGACTATTCGCTAGTGCCTCCGATCGAAACTGACGCGCCATTGTTTTATTTATTGCTTTGTGCTTCCTCGTTCCACTACGCTGCCAAAGTTAAGTATTCGAATAAGAAAATAAAATATGCAAAGAAAATTATAATTTTTTTTTTCAAAATAAGAGACTTTATAATAAGAGACTATATCATAAAAAATTTAATTTAAAATTGGTAGTATTTTTTGAAACTGCTTTATACGTTTGTAGAATTAAATATTTCAGTGTTACAGTATTTTAATATTTTTTATTATTCTACCATATTTAAGAATTATCAGATTTCTATGATTTTAATGAATCTCTATAAACATTTTTTCGAAGTCAATGCTTTCTATAACGATGAACGATCTATAAAATGCTTTTTAAACGTTTTCGAAAATTTTAAAATTATTTCGGAAGACACTGGATTTATGTATATTTCGTTGCAAATAAATCTATTTAAAGTTAAAGGTTTTTTTGAAAAAGGAAAATGCATTTACCAAGATAATCGGGCGCGTTATCAGAGTAGTTTCGTGTCCCTCCGAGAGATTTATGCGCATAGTTTATTGTTATTTCACATTTCCACTCCACTTGGTTTCATGGGTCTTTTCGAAATAAAGGTAAAGATGGTCGTTTAAAAGAGGGAGGCTGCTGAAAAGGGTGGCATCGTCCAGTGTTCTTCTTATTTTCGATCTCTGAAGCCTTCAGGACAAATAGCAGGAGGATCGAGATAAATCAAACACGGAGAATAAAAAAGGTTTGGAAGTTTTAAAAAATATACAGTAAAAAACGAAATATGTGAAGTAATTACAATATTTACAATATGGTGTTGCAAAAATTACTATACCTTCTAGCAAAAAGTCCAGTATTGCAATAATTACAATATTTTTTTCCTAGTTCTCCTCCAAACCCTCGACCATAAGTCTCTCACCGAAGCCATAACACTCTGACAAAAATCATCCGCCCAAAAAACAACTCCAATAAAAATTTCTTCCCTTTCCCCAAACGTCCATCGTGAAATAACGCCGACCTGAAAGTCACCACCGAAACACAATATTCACCCACGGTCCACGACTCCGTCCAGCCATCGCTCATCCCCCGAAACGCGGACACGCTGATCTAGTTGTATTTATGCCGGCATTGAATCACGTCCGGATTTTGATTTGTCGATGGCTTTTATGGACGAGAATTAACGCAACGTACAGCTTTGCATTTTGTTACTGCAAATGCCATCCCCCTGCCCCTCCCCCCTCCTCCCACGTCTACCGAATACCCGGCGCCATATATCCTTTCTGGCATTTTTGCTCCAACATTTCCGAGCGCGTGTCCAATCGATGACGCATGGACTCCCATCTCCGCGATATTTTAATGTTCCCCTCTACGTACTCTACATTTTAACGGCGAAATCAATCAGCTTGATCGATGCATAACGATGATGCTGATTTATCGACGTTCGCGAGGAAAAAAAGGGGTTTGAGAGTTGGAGGAGTTGGTTTGGTGACGAATTCGTGAATGTGGGATTTGAGAGATGAAAATTTGTGATTTTTGAAAAATTTGTCGATGGTGGGATTGACTTTTGGTTGATTATTTATTTGAAAAAGTGATGATGGGATTATAGGGAATGATATGGGATACGTATTTTGTTGGTATTTGTTTGATAAAAATTATTTTTGAGTTGAGGATTGAATTGCAATTGCAGAAAATCGCAACGATCAAGTTGGAGTTAAATGAATTTATATAATAAATCAAAGAAGATTAATGAATGGTACATAACAGGTAGGAACAGTATAAATAAATACATAAAAGTAGTCACTTATTAGTAATAAAAATGATAAAAAAAAATGTATTATTCGATAAATGAACATGGAAAATTTTTTTGGGTTATTGGTTGAATAGATTTTTTCGAGTAGGATTGCTACGACGAGATATCAAAAAATTCAATGTTTTGAATTTTTAATCTGTCATTAGTACGGAACGAAAATTAGAATTTTTGATGAAAAAAAAATAATGATGATATTTTACGTTTGTTCAAAAAGTATCGCGAATTTCATGTTTTTTCATGAATTATTTATTTATTCATGAATATCTATCTTGTCCCCTTCAAAGTAATCCCCATCAGACATTATACACTTATGATAACGTTTTTTCCAATCCTCGAAGCATTTTGAAAAATCATTTTTTGTGATCTT